>OMKY01117781.1:1341-21730 GCA_900302395.1 Bregmaceros cantori | reverse complement strand
CCGCTCGCAGATGCTGCAAAGCAACACAAAAAGGACAGTTCATGGTTGGAGCCGTCTTGCAAATGGACAATTGAGGGGCCATGCATGGCAAAGCCCTGCAGCCAGGACCAAAAGCAGCAGAATCGTTTCTAAACATTTTCGTTACACATTCCAATGGAGAACCACCATAGACCATGAGAGCCAATGCCTTGAACATTTTATGTAAGGGGCATTTCAAGAATAATTCCTTTCCATTTCTGGAAAATCTGTTGGAATACCAGGGGTGGGCCGATTTTTCGGCAATCGTACGTATCGTGACATCGTCAAAATAATTTTTTTGTTTATTTTTTTTGTTTTTCATTGGCGTTATTGAGAAATAGTGATAGGATTAAATCTGAAAGTAGGATGAAGAGTCGGGGGGAGACATTGCAGAAAAGCCCGAGGGGGGGACAGGCACTGTTCGACCTATGGTCTGGGGCCACGATCATCACAATTGGAAATTAACAAATTGTCTCACCGCTACTACAAGTATATACCCTCACATTCCCAAAGGAGAATGAGGAAAAACCTTACATCCTCAATAGAAAATGCATCAATAGTTTAACTTAGACAACCTTATAATATTATAGTTACATTATAGCTGTTCATTAAACAATCACCAGGGAACCAAAGGAATCCTGAATGACAGCATATCAAACAATACAGCCAGTTTATATTTGAGAGTTGAGATTCCAGCTCCGTTAAGATTTTCTAATATGGTCAAGATTCTAGTTCCAGTCTACTGACCTTTGGGACTCCCGATCATCGCGAGGCATGTAGTTGGCGAGACAGTCAAGAATGAAGATCTGACCCCACTCGGTGCATTCGTTAAGGGCTGTCAGTAGCTTGTTTATTGACTGAGGGTTGAGATCGAGTAGGTTGCTGTTGGGGTGAGACTCTGCGATCTCAGACAACGCTGCCACAGCATTGGCCACCACCTGGCAACACATCAAGGGAGATCTTCCGGTCATTACTTTGCAATAGATAATGGTTCCAACTCGTTCCACTAACTCATTTTTGTTTGAGCCTATTGGTCCAGAAGAACATGTGACCACATCAGTGAGCAACTTCAAGTTGGATTTTGACTGCATTTCATCAATATTTGGTGAGCGAAACGGGGAGGATAATGTGTAACTGGTCACAGAGCGAGCTGTAGGGATCAGATTTTGAACCAATGTGTGTTTTTGTGTGATAAATTCAGCCACCTCAGGCCACTGCTGCGATGGCCTACACAGGAAACAATACAGACACTGGAAGTACATTTCAGACAAAATGTCAGCCTCCTGTTTTGGGCGCGTAAGATTGTCTATAGCGCAAGAAATAGGATAGGATATGCATGCTGGTATTTTTAGCAAGTGGCAGATATCTAAACAGGAATAGGTTTTTTTCTTTTGTTGCATTATAACATGCATTAAGCAGAAGGGCTTCTGTAGTGTCACATAAAAATAGGTGTCTATTCTATGTCCTTGTCAACAAAACACATAGCAAAGGAAACTTCAGACTTTCCCCCACTTCCCCTCACAAAATCTTTAGTAAATGCAAGTGCAGTGCCGATGGTGGCCACTAGGCTAACATCATACGTTCCCTTCATAAGCCCTGGAGGTGGTGTATGGCGGCCTCCTTTTTTTTTGGGTAATACACCTCAAAGACACGACAATGCGTCTTTGGCGCATAAGTACATTTTTTCCCCTAGCTTTTTAGGACGCAGGCGTCGTTTTTCATTCTTTATTGAGAGAGATCGTGACAGGATTAAATCTGGGATGAAGAGTCGGGGGGGAGACATTGCTGAAAAGCCAGACAGGAGATTTGAACCTCCGGCACTGCTCGACCTACGGTCTGGGGACGCGCCCTCTACCCGCTTAGCCAGCGCACGCCGCCCTGCATGAGTAAAATTTTGTTGTGTTCTTAACCCAATGACAACAAAAACTAAAAGCATTCTGAATGTGGTAACCACTTTGAGGAAGCAAGAGGGGGTGATGATATTCTCACCATCGGGTTGGAGTCAGAGATGAGATCTTTGAGGGTGTCAAGGAAGCCTTGGTCCTCCACCAGCAGAGCGTTGATGTCGTGCAGCTTGGCGACACACACAGCGGCGGTCTTCCTGACATAGGGGTCCTCGTCTTTCAGACACTTCCTCAGCGGTTCACACAGGTACTCGGTGATTTTGTCCACACGGATGCAGCCCATGGTGCGCACCGCGAGGGCACGGATGAGAGGGTTGGGATCTTCACAGTCCTTCAATTTAAAATCAAGATAGTTTACTTACGAACAACGTTGCTAACGCCTTACTGCCATGTGACTGTAATTGTGTTAACCTTTTTGCCTGAACCCCCGGTCCCCCCAAAAACATCATTCTACCTAAAAACAGTTCGCTTGTGTTAATGTGATGGATTTGTCGCGGATTCTGTGCATCCATGCTTTATGGTAAGGCCACAAACTGATTAGATGTTGGAGGCCCACACTTTGAAGAAGGCTGAATTAAAAAAAGCTTCGTTTTCCTGGATCCAACTTTATTATTTTACATCTATGGACTAAATGTAAAATCCAGTCCAATATGGTTCTTCCATAAATGTACAATTAATGTACACCATAATAACTTGATGGCTTTAATTATATTCATGTTTTGTATGTCCAGTATTAATATCAAATCTGTATGGACCAATAGGGCATAGCATCAGCACAAAATTGCCAACAATAAACATGATTCAATTCCTTGGCGATCGATTAGTAAATATGTTTTGGCGATGAATGTCATAATCGAGTATTTGAATAATCGTTGCACCCCCAATCCACAAGGCACAATCTCTTTTATATGTTGAACCGTAAAGCAATCTCAAGCTTTCTGAAAAAGCACTATTTTTTACCTTGACAAAGGTGTTGACAGCCATGATGGCCATGTCGGGCTGGCTCTTGGCATAGTTCATCAAGTACAGGTAAACAAGCTTTTTCAGCTCAAGGTTGTCAGTCTGCATACAGTTCACCACATCTGGAAATAGTGCACTGCACAGACACACAAACAGTTCCTCAAAAATATGATTGAAAGCAGAATACAGGCACTGATCATTAGTCCATTTTAGCCGAGAGCAACTAAGTAGAATACAAAACATTAAAAGCAACAAAAACCACCAAGAGTTTAAATGTTCATGACTTTTAATTCCAATGGATATAACTCTTTGTTTATTAAAATGCAAGGGTTTTTGAACTGCAAATGATGAATGCTCTTTCGTTGAGACACAAAGACGGAAAGAGTGCGTAAATATACATTTAAAATGCAAGAATAATCGTTTTTATGATTGAATCGTAGCCTGTGAATCACGAGGTGCCTCAAGATTCCCACCACTAATAATGCACATCCTTTTTTAGATTCCTAATTATGTTTGTCCAAGTTTATTTACACTTTCAACAACTCGTTCTCTTTCCAACCGCACCTCTGTACACTCCACGCGTGCAGTGCAAGTGTAAATAAACCACGGTGCGGCTGTCAAACTGGCTGCCGTGACATCACATCGACGCCCAAGCCCCATCGACGACGCGTTTGGAATTGGGATATCGTCCAAGTCTGCATTGTACACCCTCATTTCTTTTGCCTGGCAAACCAAAACTTAAGAATTGTCCAGACAAATTAGAGTTGCCCAAATTTGGGGGGGGGCCAACCAGCTCCCCGTTAAGGCGGGCTTTAGTCGAATCAAGCAGGCCTCCATGCGGGACTTGTCAAGCCTACTGCTTCAGTCAAACTTCATTTGATTGATTTGACACTCTTTAACCTGCTTAATCCGGACAAAATGATCCGTCTAGTCCAGCGCGATGCATGGACGATTCATTTGTTCTGGCTGGCCAGGCATCGTACGCCCTCATTCGTCAGTTTGTCAAAGCAGACGATGTGTGAACAGGTCTTTCAGTACTAAGTCGACGCTCACCTGACATCCTTTCCCACGGTCATAGACGCTATGACCTTCTTCACGGCTTCCTTCTTCTTCTCCTTTTTATCACTGTTGAGCTCCGCCTTCAGCTCAAATATCTCCCCTGTCAACACACACACAAGATTTAACAGTCGGGTTGATGTCAAAAGCTAAAAAAAATAAAATCAGTTGGAAGTCCGACAGTCATTGCAAAGAATAAAAGATGTTAAGGGCATATTGGGGACTACTGTGAGACTAGCATGTGAACGATGAAAGATTATGCAGCAGAAGGTAAAATCCTTTCCGCATCTATGCACCAATCACTGGCATGTTGAGTGAAAAAGAAATGTCTTGCGAATCTCATAAACTATTCACTATCAATCATTTTCATACTACGGTGATGTTTGAGTGTTCAAATATTCTAAAAAAAAAAAGTATCTAAAAACGTAGCAACATATTTAGATTTTGAATCCTAAAATCTAAGATGAACATTCGTGTTTATTTGATTTCCTTTCAAGTCTGCTAATGTGCACAGAATAAAGTCTAGTCGTATTGCGCGAGCTCGCGCACACACACACATGCACGCAAACGCCCTCGGCGCCTATAGTGTGAGGGGTGGAACTACTCGTCCCAGGCTCGATGATGCAACGACGCAATCATGCAATGATCGGCATTAGTCTTTGCCGATGTAGTCATGATATCGTCCAACTCTGTAACGACTCTCATACTCACATGCTTATCTCTTCATGCCATTTGGCTCCATGGGATTATGCTACAAAATACCACTGTGCGTGGAGTAAGTGCACACAGGCAAGATACCTACGAATTGACTAATAACATCAGGGAAGAACATTTCAGTATGATTTTCGCTTTTCCTTTTCACTAAAGGAAAAGCATTATGGAAATGTTAGTTTACTACCATAGATATCAACGGTACTCAAATTCTCTCCAGAACACGGAACTTATATTTTCATTTAACAGAATGGTGGCCTTTAAACAACAAAGTGACAATGTGGCAATATAAATGCCTGGCAGCAAAAGTCAAATTTGTAGACATTTGTTCTTCTTTTCGCTCATCCTCCGTTAAAGGAGTTCTGTTAACAACTCCACTGTCCACAATGGATGGCTTACAACAGGTCTAGCTCGGTAGAAGACATTGGCAATCAGGGTAGGAAAGGTAGTTAGGTAAACTGCTAGTGTATTCCTTAAACTAAAATCAAAATTACTTCTGTGAAGCGCCTCGAGGATTTTGCGGCTATACAAATATCTGTTGGGTTGAGTCGAGCTCAGCTCTTGTGAAGCAGGAAACAAAGAATCAAGTCTGGCTGTCCAAGGAAGGCATGCGACAACAACACATCCTGTTCAAGGGGTGCACGGGCACTGTGTCAGCACAGAGGAAGACGCTACTGCCCAGTCATCAAAATGTAATCACCCTGGATCTTCGTAGTGTCGCAAATCATGCATCGTTTAGTGTTGGATGCAGGGCTGCAACTAACAATTATTTCCTTTTTTACTGCCCATTAATCGGTTCATTTTTCACACTGATTATTAACCTGCTGAAACATTAATTATTAAAAGTTTCAAATTCAATATGTCAACATTGCAAACTTTTGCACTTATTGTTGACATTTTCAAGAGCCTACAACTTATAGCATATTTGGGTTTTCTTCCAACCTTACTTGCCATGTTTATTGTATTGTTTGTGTTGCTGTGGGGCTTAACAGTGTTCAGTATCCAAGAGAATGGGCGGGGCCATGACACTGGGAATGGAGACTGGCATTGGGAACAACATATATTCAACATGCGATTATCAATTTAGTTGACGATTATTTCAATAATCGATTAATCGTTTGCAGCGCTACAACTAATGATCATTTTGATCATCCAACTAAATCAGCCATTTTTAGACAATTAACCATGTAGTAGAGCTGTACAATTTTCCCAAAAAATAAAATCCCGATTTCTGTCTTTGAAATCTCGATTTTCGATTTGTTTTCAATTTCCTGAAGAAAAAGGACAAAATATATCAAAACTAGAAGTTTTATATTTCAAACTGAAAATATGTTTCTATGTGTCCATTTTTTAAATAAGATACTTTATTTCGTCACACATACATACATGTACAGTGAAACTCTTCCTCCGCATTGAACCCATCCCTGAGGAGCAGCGCCCGGGGGCCAACTCCAGATTCTGAGCCAGTACCTTGGCCAGGGGCACTGACTGGAGCAGGTTTACTAGAACATGTTTTAGGTGATGGGGTAAACCGGAGTGCCCGGAGGAAACTCACGTAGACACAGAGAGAACTCCACAAACTCCACACAGAAAGGACCTGCCCGGGTTAGGATTTGAACCCAGGACCTTCTAGCTATAAGGCAGCAATGCCACTGTTCCGCCCTTATTGTATTTAAGTAGAGACACCTCACCCTTTAGCTTAGGATTAATAAAATTATCAATTTATATGCATTTTATTTACCCACATAACTTGAAGCCAGAACAGCAAAGTCATTATTGTCAATGTTAAAAAGGAAGTCCGATTTGACAATTTCCCTTTTTCAAAAATCCTCTGAACTAAATCTGATTTCAAATTGATTTTTTGCACAGCCCCAACATGTAGTGGTTGACTGTTGATCATACAATCATCATGAATTAAAATCGGTTGTAGCTTTAGTTTGGTGACCAAATCTTATTTTAAAATATTTGTATGCAATTGGATAGATATTTCTTATTTGTGTTATTCAATTATCTCATACGACATACATGAGATTGTGTTTTCAAAGAAACTTGAGCCAAATGATCGCCGTGCAAATACACATTAACGAGGCTATGATCAATGGTATGAATGACAGGTGGAAATTTTCAGAGCGGCCCATCAACCCCTCCAACTCCCAAGAGCACCGGAGTCACGTTACCACTCAGTCGGCTGCTTAATGAATTATACAATGTCCTGAGCAACAGAGAAGGCACCGGTCCAACGCTGCAGTCGTACCTTTCTTGGTAGTGGTGAAGTACTTCGAGTCGGTCATCTTTGATCCAAATTGGCGGCTCTCCTAGAAAAAATATGAAAAATATAACAGAATGAGAAACAAATAGATCAAATTCGTCATGGCATTGACTAGCACACAATTTAGAAAATAGTCATTGGGTTGTCCTGAGGCCCACCAAATATGTTTGCAATGAAGCAATCCCTGAGAATGTGTGACTGCCCTTCCCATAGTTTATATTCTATACTACGGGACACAAAGCAAGTCTAGCAAAACTTTCCATTAGAGACGCAAGTGGAAATTGCATGCAAATTGACATTTTCTGGTGCTGAATTTTTTGTTCCCGAGACATTATATTTTATTCTATCCTTGTTTCACACCTCAATAGTCATATAAACATTCTGGTGGCTTTCAAAACTGCCCAACTGTCAATGTCAATGAAAACAATGATACAAGTGGCTGTAAACTTGCCTTACAATATTATAAAACAGGAAGGGGGCAGGACTACGGAACAGGGACCTTTGCAGGCTATGGCGTATCAAGTCAAACCGCCCAGAGGGCGACTTGCTGAAGCATGAATGAATGGCCTGCACTGCCTATGATTAAATCAAATTCAACTTTCAAATGAGTTAATTCTGTAAATTCCGGAAGTCCACTGTTGAAAATGGGTGGGGGGCATATGTGAAACATTGAAGGGCAGAGGTTGTTACAGTTGTGATAATAAATATAATACATGGCCATTGCATATGCTTGTTGTGTGGCCATGCTAGACATTTACAACAGAGTGGTTTTCTTGCAGACATTTGAGATGTCATCACAATGTACCATGATCGGGAAAGGAGGTGAATAACCAAACCACTAGAAATAGGTAAAAATATTCCATTAAAAAGTCATTGCCTAACTTTTTTCTTAAATTTTACACCACTAAAACCAGGACAAATGTAGCACTATGAAAGAAAAATGCTATTAAACTATTAAACTATTTTTGGATACATTTTATACCAAAATGGTTGTATGTCCAATTTGTCCACGTCACTGCAGACTGCACAGGGGAGGGTTCAAGTGTTGATTTTATCACAGATAGCCTTTAAGAAGTTGGAAAACCTTACAATAGCCTCTTGATTAGAGAGGACTGGCCATGAGAGAGGCATGGGGGCTTTTGTGCAGCATCTAAGTGTTAATAAATGCCCAATGGCCACATAGGGAACCGCATAAAACACAAAAGGATCACTGCTGAAAGAATCATATGTTTTGTATGCGCAACTAGGATCATGTGGGTCAGCACAGTAAAGTGAAACATGTGGAGGAAATCTTACTGAACGACACCAGCTCTATTGAATCTTATCATTGTCCAGAGCGCCACAGCATTTTTATCAGGAGATGTCACCTTGACATTCTACTGGTCACAATGCACAAACCCTATGCTCTCTAGTCTCTACCCACAGCCCAGCTCAATTCCCCCCAAGCCTACTTTATTAGTAAAATGTCTGTAGAGAAACGAGGATGTGGCATGTCGAAATTTTGAAGGCGACATCACGGGTCACTTCACAACATAGGGCAGGTTCAAGGTACACTACATCTGACCCGTACTGCAAAACATTGCATGCTGCTGTGTGAATAGTGTAACTTGTGTCTATTATATGCACACAGAACACAGAACATGTGTGTGGCATATGCATTGGTCCACAAACCGACGGATCGGGCGAGATTCCTGCCAGACAGATCTCATACACCTAGCTTTATAACAGAGAGCTAAATAAGAGCAACTTCAATTCAGTTTAATTTTCAATTTTTGGTCAGGACAATGCACATTGATGAACATATTCATGTAAATATGGAAACCTGCCAGATTGTAGCACAAAAGGCTTATTTCCATCTGGTGTCCTATACAAAGCAGGCTAGGTGCTTACAGGCAAAGTAAAACCAAACTAAAAGGCAGACATTCATTCTCAGTCAAAAACAATACAGAAAAGAAAAGATTGTCACAGAATCGGCACACATATAGGGCAGAGTAAAATTCTCTCCTATCCTTAGATCACAACATTTTCCCGACAAGGTATATTTACATGTTTTTACTGGCGGTGAGAGCAGTTGTTTGGGCTCCGAGTCACACTACACTAATCTGGCTCTTGAAAATGGCATTATAAGTACATTTTTTTGCATCGGAAATGGGAGGAAGCATTTCATCTGAAATGTACCTCTCATTGATATAATCTTGCCCCGCCACAGACAGAGACAAATGTATGATCAAGTATCACACTAGCAATTTTAAAGAGGCGTATACATTGAAAGCAGTCTCCCTGAAAAAAAGCGTGCAAGGTTTCAGCCCTGAATCGATAACAACTCTGTCAAGTTAGACATCAAACCGACCCCGTTGCTTGTTTAGTGGCCTGTCTGTTCGGCTATGTACTGATCCGCCGGAGGCGTTCGTTGCCCTGTTGGTTTAGCTCGTTTTTTCCCGGTCGTGTCCTGTCACAATTATCATTAGCACGACCTATTAATTGAATAATCTAACAAATCGTATTAACAGTTATCTGAATCCGGCCGAAACTAGCACAACAACCCGACTCTTCTCCGCTGAAGAGCAGATGGGATCGGTGACCCCCACACCGATGATTCGATGATTGATCGGTAACTCACGCAGAGCTGGTTGGCCCATTCCTGCATGATGCAGAGTACCGGGTGACAACGGACTAAGGGGTACGGGGTAGCAGGTAACCAGGAACGGAGGATCGGGTGTGTGGCCGGGGAAGAGCAGCGCTAGGAACGGAGCTAACTGTCAGAGCTAGCGTGCAGCGCTAGGCTAATGCCAACCCCGAGCTGTAGCCGCCGTCAGTCGTCCCTGGGCTCCGTGGGGGAAGCCTCGGCCCAATTCGTTAATCTGTTAATCCTTTAACGCGCGCCCGGAGAGGTTAAGAAAGGTTAAAATTAACTTACAAGACAAGTTGGAGGGGAGCTTGGACAAGGACGGCTCCACCGGCTGGCCGAGCAGGTAGACTGACGGCGCAGACACGCTCCGCCCAGCCACTGTACTTCCGTGGAACTTTGGGGGGCGAGCCAGAACCAACGAATCGTCCACGCATCGCACGCGATTAGAAGGAACCGGCGTGCGATGCGTGGATAATTCGTTGGATATGGCTCGCCATCTTCCAGGTGACAGAGATGTACTATGCCATTATTAGAGTCGATGCTGGGTCTGCGGAAATTCAACAAGTTTGGTTTTTCGTCACTCAAACAAATCACCTAAAATGTTAATAGTATCGTTTTCAGAAGTTACATACGTGCACCATTTCAATAAATCAAAAACACAATGACATTTTTTTTTTATTTCACGCAAAATAGAGCGCACAGTAAATGTCAATTCACTCAAAAAGCAACAAAAACAAAAACATTTTAAAACATTTTTTTGAATTTATGGCAATAGGTTCTCAACGTTGACAAATGCCCACTTGAACCTATTAAAAGTCTATCAACGCCATCCAGTAGGGGCCCCAAGAAGCTGCCTGCCTTGCCTGGTGACAAGATGCGCCTCTGGTCATTATTCATTACATGTTCGATTGTTGTGTTTTGTATTACAGCTTCAATGTGTGTTTTGGTCGTAGTCCAGATTGCTCTGTTCCCTCTCTGGCAGAACGAACAAAATGCAATTTCCCCTCGGGGCCGAATAAATTATCTATGTATCTTTATATGTGCATATCTATGTACATATCTATGTGATTTTTTTTTTTTTACCAAAGGCGGGTGCATCCACAAAACTAGACAGAAGTTGAGTCCAATCGACAAGACATTTCTCATTATCACTCAATTCAGCGGTTTCTAAGAGATTGGATTTTTAAAAATCTATTCCTGTCGACAGCGTTGGGAAAATTACTTCTTAAAAAGAATGTGTTGCCGTAATAAATTACTAATGATAATAGTAATCAGTAACGTAATCCCACTATATTAATCCAATTACTAATACAATCCTAATACAGTAACATAAAATTTAAAAATGCACGAATTCCAAAGATTGTTAACTTAGCTCTGTAAATGTGCAATGTTATTTAATTATCTGGCATGCAGCGTGCAGTAATCTTAAATCTTCAGTAGGTAGATACATAGATTGCCTGATTGTGGAGCATGCCATATGTAATTAATAATATCCGCTTTCACGTTTGTCAATAAAGCATCATCTTTTTTAAAATATATGTGCCATTTATTGTGAATATATGGCGGCTGACAACTTCCAAGACAAGTGTATTACCGCCATCTACTGGATGTCTTCATGTAGTGCATGGTTGGATCTGGAATTACAACTCCTATCTAATAGAGCAAAAGAAAAACCCATAGAAAAGAACACTCATTTGAAATACGTTCAAATAATACCGTTTTCTTAAAAAAAAAAACGTGAATTTTGCTTACATATGTTCTCAACACTGAACTTTAATCCTTTCAGCTCTCTCTCTCTTTCATGCAATTTTTTAAATTAAAAAATTACATGACATACAATCTCAATATCTTCCCAATTCTTCCCATTGGGATGGATGCCAACTTTTAAGAGTATAACTCAGTCCGATACTCTGATCCAAATATGATTATAATTATTGCTTCCTCCATACGATTCCTACTTATGTTAACATATTGTCTAACAGTAGACAGAATATTATAAAACCATCGTCCCGAGATCTCCGAATCCCAAAAATGTCAATAAAGCATATGGTGTACCGTAAACAAAACATCGACTGAATATAGAAAATGCGACCATCCCCGATACTGTTTTGGCCGTGTGCTGCTGTATTGTAACATGGTGAGCCAGAACCAACGCATCATCGGTTCTGGCTCGCCAGGCCAGCTGTATCGCCTATTCGTATTACATTTGCTTCAGGTTCCTGGTAATAGCTGCCAGGGCCCTTACATCGGTGGGGCTTTGGTTTCTTTTTCTCTCTCTGGCTCTTGTCACGAAGCTTGTCGCTTTTGCTGGGCACCCCAGGGGAAACCTTAAAATACACCAACACGTAAATGGGTCCGTTATAAACAGAAAAAATGAATGCGACGGCAGAACGATGAGTATTAGTGTGTATACGTAGATTTTTATCAATGTAAAATAAAAATTGGGGTCAGCACCAAATGTATGTGTACTATGATTAAATTGTTCCGTGAAGTGAAGTCTGCACTCTGCCGTCCAGCCCCAATACAGCGTGTTAACCAGACTGTATATTTTGTTAAACCACCCCGCCCCATGGAGGCAGGATGAGGTATTACGGTGTTGTATGTACTGGGTTGGATCTGACACAATAATCCATATGGAATCATCCAATACATGTCGAATTGTGACAATAAAGTAGTTGTCACACATGTGTGGTTTCGGAATGTTAAGCATATATGTTGTACGTATTGGGGTTAATCCAAACAAATTAGAAATTAGTAAAATGAGAATCTATACTCATTTTGGGGATCCGATATTCGTGAGCAAAGACCACACTTTGGAAAAGGTAAAAACGATATCAATGTGTTCACGGCAACAGGCGAGACATCCAGTTCTTTGCAAACATGTCTGAAGCTAGTAAAGAACTGGTATTGGCCAAATTGACAATTGCGTCGGTCTTTCAAAATAAGAGGATCGGTCAATAAAAGACAGACAGGGCGCAGGCAGTCCCCTCAAATTAGAGATATTGGCGAATTTATTTAATACGTAACAGGACGGCAAAGCAGACGTCCGGGATAAAAGTAAAAAAGACGGACCTCAAGCCATTCAGGCGCACAGCTATGACGCAACGCCCGACGTACGCGCGGATTTTGTTACTCCACGTTTCTATCAAGTCGATATATTCTGCAACAAACTGCTGAGATGCAAGACATTCACGCAGCACAAATGCGTATTGAGTGCTTAACCCACACATCTGCAATGTACACGGTCCAAACAACCGCCAAGCACTCAGCTCAAGATGAGAAACCACGACTTTAAGCTAAATTCCAGGTCGGGTTAAAGTTAACACCAAGCAATGCCATGGAAACCGATGCAACAAGATACAATTTGTTAGCAGTCACCAAATGAAATTAAAACAAGACAGGGATTAAAAACAAACATTTATTGAAATGCGTAGATAAAAATGGAAAATGTACATCACTGGTAGATACAGTCCACGAAGGGGACCGATGGAGCAGCCATAGTTCAGTGAAACGATGAGCCTTTTAGAAAAGGCGCCAACATAGCGAACAGAAAGAGTCCAACAGAAAGTTTCAACAATGACAATGAAGTATTGGCGCGACCATTAAAAGTCCCAATGGACAAACTCTGCCAATAGTCATCAAAGTCGTAGCAGCACTCTAGTACTCCTGGGACTGCGAAGAGGCCTTCTTGCCCGCCTTGCCCGAGCTGGGCGCTGCCTGGCCGGTCTTCTTGGGAAGCAGAACAGCCTGGATGTTCGGAAGCACACCTCCCTGTGCGATGGTCACTCCGCCCAGCAGCTTGTTGAGCTCCTCGTCGTTGCGGACGGCCAGCTGCAAATGGCGCGGGATGATGCGGGTCTTCTTGTTGTCCCGAGCCGCGTTACCTGCCAGCTCGAGGATCTCGGCGGTCAGGTACTCCAGAACAGCGGCCAGATATACGGGTGCTCCGGCGCCGACGCGTTCAGCATAGTTACCCTTGCGGAGCAGTCTGTGCACGCGGCCCACGGGGAACTGGAGCCCGGCGCGGGAGCTGCGGGTCTTGGCCTTGGCGCGGGCTTTGCCTCCGGTCTTGCCTCGTCCAGACATAGTGAGGTTTGTATGAACAGCAGTGGGAATGGAAGAAGTGCTAACGTAGCTTAGCCTGGCGGCTTATTTATGGACGCGCCGTACGCAGCCCCGCCTACCAAACGTGGGGGCGGGGCAAATACTCACTCAAACGGGGCGCCGATTGGGTCGCAGCGAAAGTCCAGGGCGATCCAGATTGGTGATTGGTTGAGATCGTCCCCCTCTTTATGACGAAGGATGTGCATACACCCCTCACTCGTTTTTTTTTCCAGTTTTGAACTTTTTGGCGGGTCAAGAAGCGGGATGACTAGAATGCTAATGCTAGCATCGGGCTGTCTAACACCACCTAAAAATGTAACGTTTTTTTATGCTTACACAACAGGAGTCCACCACCCCGCATTGAATCTCGAAAAAGGGCACAAAGAGAAGCTTCAAAAATAATTTATTTTCAAGATAGCAAACATGTCCATTTCACATTTAGGGGATTGCAACAGCTTCATAGTAGTAGACAGTATACACACGTGATTGCTGTTATTATTATTACTATTATTATTGATTTCATTGTGGGAAAATGCATGTAGTTGTCCTCATCAATACTTAGTTAGCTTGACATTAGTCATGGTATGGTTTAAAATGTACAACTCAACAATTTCAATTAACAATTTCAATTGACTATATACATTTCAAAATATGTCATCACATAGCCCTGAGAAATATGCAGTGTTGAATGAATACATGTATTTATAGCAACATGAATGTAGATACCAATAATAATATAACTGTTCTGTATGTATACTATGCTGTTCAGCTATTGTATGTAATGATTAAAATATTTCCCTTCACATGCGGCTGTGAAGGCTGCTTTAATAGGGATGTTGCCATGTGAGGTCACGGCTTGGCGGCGGCAGATATTTTAGTGGTATCACGTACGGTGAAGTATACGTACGGTTAAGTGGTATTGGAGTAAATACAATGGACTTAGTTAGGCTGCCATCCGCTGGCGATTGATTGCATATTACCATGGATAAATCAATAGAAGACTTTTAAACTGCCAAAGTTATTCAAATATCGTTCATCTGATCGCGACGATACCACCATTATGTCTGCCGCCGTCAAGCCGTGACATCACCATGCAACAGTCCTATTGAAGGAGCTTGTTCAAAGGAAAATGTAAGTGTAAGCAAGTGTCACTCGCTCACTCACCCTTTTTTTGTCTTAATATTCTATCATTAACTGATGCCCTCTGTGCTTTTGTTATTACTGCGCCATGTTAGTGCAGCTGTATCGTAGTTCATTTCATAACTTGGGTCCAGGATTCAAACCCAAGTCACCCAGTTGAAGAGACTCACATTGACACTGGTAGCCCAGTGACATATCAAGTTTGCATTGTTAGCCAGATGATCGTGTTGATCGTTTATCTTCATTAAATTTTACATTTAATTCAACAAACTCATTCCTATATCTAGAAGATTATCAACAGAAATGTAATCGTTTGGTCCAATCACCTAAAACATTGAAAATAGATACATCTAACATATTTACAATAATAATACATAATAGCCATTGCCATTATACAGGATTGTGAAACTTGCTTTACTTTACTGCAATGTTCAAGATATTGCTGAAACCGATACTATATTAATAAATGACTTACCCACTAATTCAATTATCAAGTGTTTGGTTACATGTCCATTCTCCTCTTAAATATTGCTGTCATCCACTATTAGCATTCTGAAGGGCGGCCTAGCCCTGCACCAGTGTCAAGACCACTCACGCTAACTAGAGTTAAAGGGCTGCAACTAATTATTATTATTTTCTTATCAATTTATCAGCCATTTTACATAACTAACAATTTCGTTTTTCCCTTGTGAAATCTTAATATGTTAATATAATCGTAATGTAATTTCTGTCAAGAGGTAGGTCTGTCACCTCTCTGCCATTTTGTCTACAAAGCATATAGCCTTTATAAAAAATTGCCGTTCAAAATTTTCTGCGATGTCCCCCCGACTCTTCATCTCATCTTCCGATTTAATCCTGTCACTATCTCTCTCAATAAAGAATGGAAAGCGGCGCTTGCACCCCCCCAAAAAGTTTTGAGACATTTTTTGTTTTCTTTGGACAATTAATTTTTTATGATTATTTTTTCCGGCGTCAGCGCCGTTTTTCTATCTTTATTGGATAGGATTAGTCGGAAACTGGGTTGAAGAGATCGGGGGTAGACATTGCAGACAATGTCGAACTCGCGACACTGCGGACACTGCGGTAGACACAGCGCCACTAACATTAATGGGGTCGTGTTAGGTGCCGTGTCCATAACCACTCAGCCAAGGCGGACCCTGATTTTTTATGATTTAATGATCATATTTACCCCCTTTGTCCCTGACACGCGAGTCTATAGCACAATTGAATTTGAACAATATGGTTCAATAAAGACAATGAATGACGACATGACGGACGTACCTCTGGAGCCAAATTACATTCATCATACTTATGTTGGTCATATAAATGAACATGGAACATAAGTTAGGATTGCAAGGATGAATGCACCTAATCTAAATGGCTGATTCATCAATTACAGAAGTAATAATTGGTTTCAGACCCAACACGGACAACTGTGGACAGTAGGCGGGTGCGTCATGTACATATAATTTGGGAATTACCCATTCCTTTGTTACACAATGCATATACACTAAAGCAGTGGTGCGCAAACTGTGGTGCGAGTACCTCCAGTGGTACGTGAGCATGCTCTGGTGGTACGCGGGAAGATTTAAAAAAATTTCCACATTTTAAATTGCAAAATTACAAGGCATCGAAATGATATGGCCCACCTCATCTTCTTTGAAAGATATTTGGAGAGTGACATGAAACAACTTAAAGTGCAACGTGTTCGAAGTGAATCTTCACGCACACATTGGTGCGTCCCGTTGGGTACATCTTTCTTCAACCTGTGTTAATGAAACAAACGTTGTTGCGGAAACGAGGTCGAGGAAAACAAAACTGCCGCCACGCACAACAAAATCATACATGGTGGTATTTGGACCACTATATACTTTCTCAGGTGGTACGCGGTATGAAAAGTTTGAGAACCACTGCACTAAGGTATACATTATTATAAGATTCATATACAAAGAAAAATACAGCCCTACACACCCATACACACACACCCTCCTCGATGCACTACCCATACTAAACTAAACTTGTCACACTCTAAAATAAAATTGTACCTAGTTAAAGTACACATTCAATACATTTTGCGGAAGATATAAATAAACTACACCAATGAAAACATACAAAAACAGAGTGCAAACAATACTACTAATAATAAATAGTTGACCACAGCTCTCCTGTGCGTTGAGTTTAGAGTCCTCTAGGAGCCCTATTCAAACCAAACGACTCAGTCGTAGGCCCTATTCATACAGCCCTTACCAAGTGACAAGTGATTTGAGTGCCCGTTCACGCCGCATTCAAGTCACAATTGAGTCAGTACAGAAATGCAACCCACCACCGACCGCACCCAGCTGAAACATGATGTATTTTGAGACACATGTCCGTGACTGGAGCACCAGTGGCATGCTTGGTGAGAAGGTCTAGGTAAGAATGTTTACTGTACTGTGATTATATGATTTTCATTGTTAATGGGAATTGATAATCTGTGGATGGGAATGTACACGGATTGGCGGTTTTAAAAGTTTTGACTCTGTCCTACACTCAACTTGCACAGATGATAGTTATTTTTATGACAATGAAGATAGTAATTGCTGTGTGCGTTGGTTGAATGAAGTGAAGCTTGTAAGACACAAGCGGATGTACAACACACTTCATTCATAGTGTACAGTTGTTGTACTTTAGTTATCACCATTTGTGAATAGATTTGTTGCTGCTGCTGCTGCTATTGCACAGTAGCTTGCAGCCATTCCTTTGACCAGTGAGTTTATATTCTGCTCACAGTTTATACTGGAGCGTTGAGCCTTTTATTTCACAAGCAAAGACGAAAGGGTCTTATCTGTTTGCTTGCTCGAACAAAAAACACATGTTGAATTATTTTTCTTGGTATCTATCTGACCGAATACACCAATTTTGCCACACCTATAGACAAGTTTATGCACCAAAAACGGGGCTGACATTTTAAAGATGATTTGATGTCACTCGGCGTGGTCACATGTTTTTCTGGACCAATGGGATGGCTGCATTCACTAGTAACTCCAGCAAAAATGAGTAAATGAACAGGTTGCACAGAATATGTAATCATGCATGTGTGCCTTTGTTGGGCATTGATCTGCCTTAGAATATTTGAGTTTGGAATAGGCTAGCGCATTGTGAGTTACCAGCATCATTTTTAACAATGCAATTATTCGTGTGTGCGCTGTCCCATTAAACAGACATGTTCAAAACACAGCAAAGTGACTACGGCAGAAGTCATATTCAGCCTTTCTATGAATACAGACACATACGGTATGCAAGGCATCTTCTGTGCATGATCTGCAACAATGCCCACTGGTTTTTGGGGCATGGAGTATAGGCATACTAGTCTAGCATACCACACTGCAACCCTCCTGCTGTTCACCAAAATGAAGACAACCAGTATGACCACCTTATTTATGGTTCTGAGTGGTTTCATCCAGTCTGCATGTCTGTTGGCAGGCCACATTTCACAATACTAATACTTGATACTGGTGGGGCACATCATGTTTTTGCTGTAGGCAGAGGTTATCTTCATACATCATTTTCATTGTCAACAGCTATGGCCATCGTTGTCAATGAAGGGTGGAGGCTGGAGCCCACCCATACAAGGGCCGTTAATCAATATGCGAATCTGTTTAGATTGCTATGCACATTGGACACTCAAATCCTCCGTGTGGAGCATGCGCATGTTTTCACCCCTATTCCTGTAGTCGTCAGTCAGACTTCAATCAACGGCATTGTCTCTTCGCTGTCTTTGCTATGTGTGTTGTGAATATATACAAAATAGATGGCATGAAAATACAAATACATGAAACTTGATAGGGCATATACAGTGTTTTTACAATAAATGCAGTAAAAGTTTGGTCTTTTATTGACACCTAGCATCACTGTGAATTGTTGAAAAGTCAGTGCATGCCTAGATACGAAGTCTGTGATCCGGGTTTCAGTACGTAAGTCCACACATCGCACGTGATTAGAACGATCGCTGGGTCTGGTAAAATCAGGGTTGAAAAATACGGGAAACGTCTGCCTGATTTTTCCAGACCCAATGTACCATCCAGCGGCGTGCGATGTGTGGACGATTCGTTGGTTCTGGCTCGCCAGGCTACCATAGCCTTATATCGCATTATTAGCTTGGTTTATGTTCACTCTAGTGTCTCTTGTTTCTTTACATTATATAATGTATTGAATATTGTGATGATGCTGTGTTTGCTAGCTCAGAATAGGTGTCCACATAGAGGAAATGACCAGACTTGTCATTTATTTATGGCCATTATTATTTATGGGCAAAGGCAACTATCATAAATGCTAGCTAAGCTAAGCTAGGTTAACTAACTAACTAGAGCGAATTGCAGGATGACTGGAAACGCAGACACATTGTGATGTCATGCATCTGTTTTTTCTGTTGGCTCTTGTGACCTGCGTAGGCAAGAGTTGTGCACCGTTAAAGTAGTGGTGATGCTCTAAATGAACATTTTGTAGTTTTGTGCAATGACAAATAAAGATCTATCTAAAAGAAGACATTCTGATCATTTCCTCTACATGTTCACCTGGGCCTTGGGCATCAATAACAATGTAATTGTAGCAGTCTCTGTGACAGAAGCAATACTGGAATATCTTTTTTTTGCACGGTGGGGTGGTGGTGGGATATACATTCGGGCAAGATAAAGCTATATATACTAAGTGATGTTCATGTGTTATTTACAATTCAAGTGAGACAGACAAAAGCACAATATACACGTGGCTTTTAAAAGTTGTAAAACAGTTGAATGTCCAACGATAAGATAAAAAGATCAATATATACCGCTGCATATAGAATGGCTTTCAGTTTTTCTGTAAAGGTGGACTCTTGGGCTGCAAAGTCACAGGCTTGCTTAATGAGACATGGCCCAGGAAATTCACAATATCAGCACAGTTTTGGACGTGACCAGAGCTCCATTCCCCAACATCACAATGGCAATTTATATAACAACACCCCCAAAGCAGATGAGCTATAACATATCAACACAAACACCAAGGGAACCAGCCCATTTTCCACCTAAATTCATTCCTGTCCTAATCCACACAGCCAAAAAATAGATCACACCTTCATGGAAATACCATTAAACAGAAAGTTAAGAGCACAGACTAAAATCTAATTGCGTTAACTGATGCTACTGCCTAGCCTAGGTCTCCAGGACACAAGCTAGCATAGGAATGACAAAAGGACTGAGAGATATCTATGTGATTTTGAGTCTGATCATGCATCTGCAGAATATTTGGAAAAGCTTTGTATCGCTTCTCCATCTTGCCTTCGGCTATGTATGGCTCTTGGTGGTGAATTCCCTTTGTAGCTCCTCCTTGTGTAATTTAGGAATCCATGCGGTCCAGGGAAAGAAGGGTACTGGATTAAATATAAACACATAGAGCATCACCGAAGGCTCTGACTGGAAGTGTCCACAGTTTAACATGTCTATTTTTTGTGTGTCTATATCATTTGGGTATATGTATATACACACACACACACACACACACACACACACACACACACACACAAAACTAGAGGGTGTCACGCAAAGAGATGTGGGCATGCATGCAGACTCATAAAGTTTGGCA
>OMKY01117777.1:12168-23531 GCA_900302395.1 Bregmaceros cantori | reverse complement strand
TGAAGAGACACTCTTTAAAGTTGTGATGTTGTATGACTGCTTGCCTGGCATTGTCACAGCAACACAACGAAATACAAGAGCACGCACACAGGCATGTCATTAAAATGATAGACATGGCTTGGCACCGAGGATATACAGCGAGAGGAACATAAAGGAAACGCTGGAGTACTAATGACAAAAAGACATTTTAGGGTATGAGAAAATAAATGAATACATACATAAATAAATAAAAACAATATATATAATATATATATTGATAGTAGTGGTAAGGATAATAAATAATAAATAATAAATAAATAAATACATAATTAAATAAAAGTATCTAACGCAAAGATAGATAGTGATAATAATAATAGAAAAACAAACTTAAAGCTGTTAAGATGAAAGCAAAGGCTAGTAAATAAATGAATATTTAATATAATAAATAGACATGTGGCGACTAAGTGCCAGTGTACTCAGTTAAAAGCTAGGTTAAATAAATGTGTCTTAAGCTTCCTCTTAAAAATATCAACTGTCTCTGCGGCACCCGCAAGGTGACTTTGGAGCGGAAAAGCATCCGGGAGGCGCTCTCAAGGTAAAGCGTTGTTACGGTATGGGGGAGCGTCTTGCAAGTTAACGGCCATTATAGATGTCCCAAGCTCTGCCACGAAGCCACGCTCAGTAGAACACATTAATTACACTGACTGGGTGAGCAGTTCATTCCTGCGTGCACCTTAAAACGTACACACCTTCGGAGGGGGGAAATACTAGGGACTGCTGGATAAATGGGCCTGTCACCCCGGCTTATTTATGAAAAATTGCAGGTGGGGGTCGGGTGTGAGCCGGGAGGGGGGGGTTAAAGATATCGCTCATGCTCTATACACACATTTCCATCGTGGTACGTTATCACGATCAACTTTAATCACTAATATGGTCGCTTCATGTGATTTAGGTCCCGGGGAAGGTCAACGCCTGCAGCTCCTGCAACCACAACATGCTTTCACTGAGGATGCCAAACCTGCTTAAAATATGCTTAAAAATTAGATACCCTTATTTAATTATGTATGTATTTATTTATTTATTTAGTATTTATTTATTTATTTAGTATTTTTATCATTATCACTACTATCATTTTATTACTATACTGGTAAATATTTTTATTGTTTTTAATTATTTATCTATGTATTCATTTATCTTCTGATATGCTAAAAAAATCTTTATTTCATTAATACTGCAGTGTTTCCTCTTGCTGTATATACTCGGTGCCAAGCCATGTCTATCATTTTAATCACAAATCCATTGTCTGTGTGTGTGTGTGTGTGTGTGTGCTCTTGTATTTGTATGTGGGAATGGTTGTTTTAACGGGTATGGAAGCTTGGGGATCAAGTGTTCCTTTTATTCTTGTTGTTTTGCTTTGTTGTGTTGCTGTAAAGCACTTTGAATTGCTCTGCATGAAAAGTGCTGTATAAATAAAGTTTGATTTGATGCTGATTGCCAACAATCAGTCAATAAATTGTTGATTAATCTTGGTGATCAATCGTTGATTGATCACTGTTATAAAACTTTGTTATTTAGGTTGTGGGGAATTCAAAGCTTGCAGCTCCCCTAACCACAACACACTTTCACAGTGCATGATAGACCTGATTGAATGAATGATTTTATTCGCATGGAAATTAACAGCAAATCATCATCAACATAATTATCACAGGTTGCCATAAAGCTCCATAGTGAACAGGACAGGAAGAAGAATGCTTTCTTAAATTGAAAAATGATTAGCAACAATTACTTGACTAATCATGGCGATTCGTTACTGTGATTAATCGCTGTGATTTAAGTCCCAGAGAAAGTTAAATTTGCCAAACTGGGTTAGAATTTGCTGATCAGCTACAATTAGTCAATTCATTGTTGATTAATCACAGTGACTAATCGCTGTGATTAATCTTGTGATTTAGTCAATCCTTTGAACTCCTGTAACACAGGTTGAGGGCCGTTTAAGATATCGCTCATGTTCTTTGTCATTGTGGCATTCTATCATAATCAGCTTCAATCACTGCTACGATTAATGTTTTTAACTCAGTCCACTTAAAATTATTTTAAAAAAGTTCCGTTCTGAACGGTTCCAGCAGGCCTATGTTTAACGTTTTCGTTCTCAGAACCGCTCCGCCACCAAAATATCGGTCCTGAACCGGTTCGGAACGCAAACATTTTGTTCGTTCTTAAAGTTCCTTATATTCTGCAATGTTAAGTTTCGATATAATATAAAATATATTTGGTGGACTTTCAAACTTCAGTGCAACTGTATTAATGTGAAACCAGCTTTAAAACGCCATTACATTCGCTTCCTTGTCTGTCCACAAGATGGAGCTCCAGATGCATGGGGCTTGATAACTGACTGAAAGTTGGATGGATGCACAACCGGAAATAGTCTCCCAGACAAAGGAAATGTTCAAATATATAGAGAACAGAAAAAAAAAGTTTTTAACTTGCTTTGTGAGTTTCATAATGTTCCATTTCTGCCCCGGAACAGAATTTTTTTCCGTTTTCTCATAAAATTCCCTAAAATTCTGTTCGTTTTCGGTTTTCATTTCTGTTCCTTGAACCGGTTTGGAGCCCTGGTCTCTGGGAAAGATTGATTACATGAATTGTTGAACAATAAATAGGAAATGATTCGTAGTTCGCTCTGAGAATGTCTTCGACCACGCCTCTGAGCATGGCTGTCTGGTAACCAAGCAGGGGCTGTAGATTAAGGTGGGCTTCAACACTACATGTCCACAAAGCAACATACTGAGGGAGTTTCCAATGTTGCAAAAAGTTAATTTCATTTTCATTCTTTTGGAGATAGTGATAGGATTATATCGGAAAATGGGATAAAGACGGCGGGGAAAGACATTGCAGAACAGCCGGACAGGGGATTGGAACCGGCGGCGCTGTTCGACCTGTGGTCTGGGGGAGTCTAATAAAGTTATAGTCGATAAACAATGCCCACCGCATTGAATCATCACTGCTGACCGCAGTTTTCTCTCCGCATTCCTGGCTGAGGTTCATGAAACACCTCCACTGATATATTGGACAACATATTTCATCTTGTTTATTTCTGAGAGCTCAGCAGTAAATGGAGATCATTAATTTAAAAAATTATTATGAACATGAATATTACAAGAGAAACATTGAATTATTATAGTACTCAAGCTCCCTAGATGGACGAGTTGTCACAGGTTATGGAAATTGTTGTTACTGTGTACCCACGGCCCCTAAAGTGCCATTTATATTAATATATTATATTAACTAATATAAATATGGTTTTCGATCAGAAAACCATATTTATATTAGTTTAATTAATATAAATTAAAGTAATATGAATATATAATAATTAAACTAATATAAATACAAATTTATATTAGTCTGCGGACTGTCGAGTGTTGACGAGCAGCAGCTGGGAGCGCTGGGCCTCCCGCGGACAATGCGCGCCGGTCGAAAACCCGGTCCCGCTGACTTGTAACACGAGTGCTAGCACATTATTTGTGCATTGTAATGTCCCCCACTTCCATGCAGTGCTGAGGAATTGTATGGATAAATTTATGTGCAGACTACTAGGGTCAAAGAACAGTTTGATAAGTGCACTCACAGACACAAAGCAGAGTGACACAAGATATACTTCTGGGCTGTGGAAACACTGGAAGAGCTGTTTGTATGTAGGCTGATGTGTGGTGATTCTGTCTCGCTATTGCTGTATTTCAGTATGTATGCTCTTTTTATGTTTTTATGTTATTGTCTTTTATGGACTCATGAGTCTGGAATAGAGTATTCATTCATATAAATAAAGAAGAAACTAAGGAGGTTAAGAGGAAACTATATCAATGCTGTGCAGTCCATTATCTCTCAAGTCGACAAGACCCACTATTTCGCTATGGGCTGTTTTGTGGCCACAATTTTTGCAGTGGCAGCTACTTGCCGATGTTTTCTTCTAAACGACTCGTTGCTGAACGCTCCATCCTGCTGGTGGAGCCAGCAGTACCATAATGCTTGATAATGCGGTCATCTCTGGATGTAGCAGCTAATGAAGACACAGTGTCCGGGGAGGACATGCAGAGCGAAGGTTTTTACATTTGTATTTTTATAACTATTGTCATTGCTACTTTATTTTCTCCACTGCTCACCATATGCTGACATATAAATAGAATATTGTTACTGCCAAGGAGAAATTACATTTTGTTCACTCAACAAGGGAACAAAAACAGAATAATAGACTTCGATATGCGGACTTGGACTGTAAGTTTTGAATGTTGTTACTCAGTACACCCACTACGGGGCAGTGCCGCGTCAAAATAGATGCCATCAACGCACGCCAGTAGTTTTTACTTGCGTCATTTAAAGTCTGTGCTTCCAAATACGATTAAAGACAATATACAGAAAAGTAACACAAACATATGAATGGCGAGTCCTCAGTGCATAGTCTTTAGACCAGAGTATTGAGAAACAGCCAGCTACTTGCTCTGTTTCCGAAAGAAACACTTGAGGAACAGAATCGTTATTCCAACATCCAGTGGATGTTACGAGTCAGCGGGACAAACGAGATGGACGACCGGAATGCATCGACCGCGGACCGCCCAGCAGAACTGTCTGGAACCGCATGATCCGCGAGGGACCCAGCTGCAGCTCGTCAGCACTCGTCAGTCCGCCTTCTCTTAAGACAGCGTCCGACTTTGGACGGATGTGGTCCCACCAAGTCTTGGTTCAGGTGAGCTAGCCTGACTAAGCATGTCACATTATTATTCAATACCTCGATGAAGTTTCCATGGATTACTGTTCCTGTCTACAGCCTGACCTCCAGGACTCCCCACCGGAACCTGAATCCTCCCCGGTGGATCCAGAATCAGCTGACACCGAGATGAGTACTTCGTCAGAAGATGAGTCCATGGACATTTAATTACATATGAATTGTTTCCTGTGTTTCCACCGCCCCTAAAGGTCATGAATCCTACTGCTCTATATAAAAAGATTTTCGTTGATCAATAACCAAACCCTTCCTTTTGTCCTCTTTGGGTTATTCAAATTCACCCTTTCCATAACCTGTGACAGTGGACACATTTAAAACAGCAGTTTCATCTAGTTTTGTTAATCACCCCGCAGGCAGGATTTAACCCGCTCATGGGCCTGAATTAGCCCGCGACCTGTATTTTCGACACCCCTGAAATTATACATAGCTTTAAAAAAAATTCAAATGGTAAAATTACTTATAATTGAACATGACACTAACCACATTTTGACAACTATTAATACGTATCACTGTTTCAGGAAGCAGCCAGACATTGTCTTTCAAACAGTTCAAACATTCTATCTATTCTCACCTCAAACTTCTAATAGCAACAATAAACACACTGCTTGTCCTAATAGCTCCCCTAACTCTTCTTCATTTACATAAAAAGTGTATAATTTAATGAGCCAGTCTCAGGGACAGACTTGACTGCTGCAAACTTTATCAACTTTATGTTGAGAATAAGCCTTTTAATCTGAATTTAAAAAAAAAAAGAAAAAAGGTGCCGACATTTGCAGCTATATATTTGCATAGACAGTCTGGGGACATGTATCTGGTATAATAATTGTTTCCACTGCTTCTGAGCTATAGTATTTTTTATTTTTTTTTTGCTGAATACCACTACAACCAGCTTTGGTTTTTTTTTTTTTTGTTGGTTGGTTCTTCGAAACGTCAATCAGCTGACCTCACTCAACCTCTACAAAAGTGGTGCAATACACCAGTAGTGCGATTATGGCAACTGATATAAATGTTTAGATGTATTTATGGAGAGTTTGTAGAAAAAAAAATGTTCTGGACTATGTGTGACCCATACATGTTGCAGTGTGGAGCGACCCTCTGGATTCTATACGCAAAAGCTGTCACGTATAAACACAAAAACGGACATGGCAGTAAATGTTTTTTGCAGGATATAAAGGTGTATCGGGGCGTAAATGTGTATATTTACGCCCTGAGTCAGCATAGTGCGGGTGTGAGCCATTCTGACTTGATCTCATAATGGCGACCAGGCAGTGGGGAGCTGCCGGTCGGTTTGACAATAGCTGGTACCTGCGGAGCCCCGCTCCAACACTTTTGGGTATTAATTCAGACATGCGTCGGCCTGTGCAGCTGCTCTGGTGTACCAGAACAGCCCTGACCGACGCGGGGACAAGACTGGGCATTGTCTCAGTTTCCTGATCTCTCTCGGGCTCTAGCCAGGAAGCTTGTCGCTTTTGCTGGATACACCATGGGAAATCGTACAACGAACAAATATGATCCAGGCCGTCTCCCAACAACGAGGCTTGAGGAATCGGCACTTAACTTGAGAGAGTGGAACTTAAGCATGCTCATGTTTACATTTGACATCCAGTCCCGTGAACAGAGCTCATTGCCGTGAGGATAAATTAAATATATGGTGGACCACCCTTTTTTTCTGGGTAAGCACCTCACTCACCTGATGTCAGTCTGGGTGTACCACAACCACCGAAGTAAATATATTTTGGACGCTGGTCCCAATAAGTGCTCTGGTCGGTGATGTAAAAAAATATTATTCATGTATTAGGTTTGAACACACAGTTGTCTGTCCCAGTGGATCCAGAGAACAGTGCAGCGGGTTATTTTTCAAGACAATCAAAAAAATCCATAACCACATCATGCGATGGATGGCAAATCTGATTCACAAATCACATAGGGATAAAAGAACCCCAGGACTGACGTCACTCAAACAATAATGGCAGTAATGACAGTAATCAAGAGACATCATAGTTCACTTTCTCCGCTTGTAGCAGAATGTGCACCAACAGGGGTCAGTCTTCTCCAGAGTTTCCGGTCCAGTGTCATTCTCTTAAGGGTCAAGTCCTGACCGTTTGTAGATGGTGTCACGCCATCTTTTGGGTTGTCTTCCTCTGGTTTTGATGTGGAGCGGGACTCGTTTTGATGTAAGGAGTTGTTTGTTTTTTCCAAAGGCAGCCTAGCGCTATTCTATGTTTTACGGCTGCGGATCCGTCATTTGACGCTGACAATTTGTGGCCAAGGTACACAAATTCAGTGACTTGTCGTACTGGCTTGTCGTCAATAGAGATATGGAGGGTTTGGTTGTTTTTGTCGGTTGTCATGCATTCTGTTTTGGATATATTAATTGAGATGCCTACTTCAGTGCCGTATTTTGGTAGGGAGTTTAGGAAGTTCTGTAGGTCGTTTTGAGAGGTGCTGATGGCGGCTATGTCGGCATAGCTTAGATTGGATATAAGGATGTATTTTAGTTTCTTGATTGCGGCATAGTATTGTTTGTGCGGAGGAAGTTTGCCAATTGTTTCTAATTAATTTTCAATTTGTTTAAGTTTGTCTTTTTTCACTAGTTTTTTGGATTCTGTTTTCGTGATTTTGTATTCTAATGAGGAGTCGCCTTTCTCTTTCCTAATTTTGTGTTTTGCTGCTATGGCTTGTTTCGTTGGTGTTGACATCCAATCTGGTATTGATGGATTTTTGCGTGGTAGGTTTCTCTGGCTGTGTCTAAAATGGCTGATGTGATCTCTTCAAGTAGGTCTTTTGGGTTTGGGTCTTCAGTAAGGGAAGAGAACCGGTTGCTAAGTTTGAGTTCAAATGGTTTTTTTGGGAGGCGAGTTTCTTTTTTGTGGGCCACGGCCGATCCGGCTCGCCACCCTCTTGACATTTTTATTTTTACTCCAGTTACTAACTGATCTTGACTGCCTGAGTTTTAGCATTTACTTTTGATTTTACATAGATTAATCTAATAACCTTGGTGTTGTAACGTTTGTAGGTGAGCGAGGTGCAAGTAGATTCATGAAGTTGAGGGGAATCCACTGGATGGTTTATTAATTAAGGTCACACTCCATGGCTCATCTGCCAACGCCAACTGTGAGAAACGGGGACAGGGTGCTGAATATATCTGAACGCCATTAGCTGGTCCCCAAGTCTGGGGAAGAGAGGCGTGGTCTTCAGGTAACCCCGCTAAGAGGTGATCACGTAATAGCACGCTAACGAATTATATATAACATACCTGTATTCACATCAAATATATTATCATATCATAATACATTATAATATTGTGTAATATACCTCTAGGATGTAGAATAATTATATTTATATTTAAAACACAGTGTGTGTCTGAAGTATGCATTAAGAGAAAGATGCAGTTGGGGGGAAAACTGCTTTCCATGACGAGCTTTCCTGCACCAAGATGACCATTTGTTCATTAAAATGCAACAAATGAAACACACAAATTCATTTGTCTGAATTTGCCGACACAGTCGCATGCACGCCGCACGTCCCGCTTGTTTGCGCTGCGTCTGCATTATTCAAGCAAGCTGTCTGTCTCCATCGCTACCCCACACCAGCATCCTCGCAGCTAGGGCTCACTCTAGCGCATTAGCTCTCCGTGCCAGCTGTTGGCTGGCACAGGCACTTAGCCACCACGCGGCTTGATCCTTGTTAGCGTGCTGAGCGCCGCCGTACCCGCGCTCGGGATCAACTCAGCCAGCGGCTTTCCGGGCGCACGCCAGCAACGTGGCCATCGGTTAATTTGGATTGGGCGGGAGTAGTGATTTACACTGTTGTTTCCAGCACTGAAAAAGCACATGTTCTGAATAATTTGCTTTGAAGAAGCAAAGACCTCTGGTCTGGTCAATTCTGGATTTGAAAAAAAAAGAGTGTTGTTTAAAAGCATCGATTTACCGCCCCCTGGTGACAATGTGATGTCTTGCAATTTTAAAAATGTATCCGGTTAATTTTTATTCGCGTTAATGACTTGAGCTGGTAATGTAAATATGTGTATACAGCGATTGAATCAACAGTTAAAGGCTTCACAGCCGATAACTGTAATCAATATCGAGCATTTATGGTCATTTATACTTGACTTACTAAGTCACTCATGGTACTAGATGCTAATTCTCCCACACACTCATCTAGTTTTGTCATACTCGGCAGTGAACCCTGGGCCATTTCACACCTGATATACTAAGTGTCAGTTGTTGTTTTTTTTATTATTCTCTAATAATCCTAAACAGGAAATTATATACACATTTACATACCAATGGCAGTGGCTGCGGTCAAAGGCTCAATCTATGGCTGTGTCCGAAATCGTTCCCTATCCCGTACTCCCTATTCACCATATAGTGCACTCAATCAACAGCAACGGTCGAGATTTCGGACACTAGAGTCGGCACGGTCTAAAGTACTAGAAAATGTAATAAAAACAATAATAATAATAATACAATTCAACAATCATCACAAAAAGTCAAAATTACTTATATTTATAACTATTTGCCGCAGTCGGTCACTATCGATTACATCGATGCTCACTACTTTTTCGGTGCATTGTCTCATATTTTCAGTGCACTATATCGGGTACATGAGGAATTCGGACACCCCTACAAAATAGTGTACAGCCCATATAGTGCACTATATTGTAAATTCGGGTTCAGTGTCTTGCCCAAGCTCTAGCTTGGAGACGGAATCGGGATTCAAACCACCAACCTCTCGGTCTTCGACCTTTTGGCCTTCAACCCTCCAGTTGCTCGCTCAACTGCGCTACTGCCAGCACCTTTAAAGCTCTCTGCATGGGCTTGGCCCCTAGCTTCACCGGCCCTCGCTCTACCCGTGAAAACTCCACCGTCCTACCAGACGAGTGACCCCCAATCGACCCCTCCCGCCTTCAGAGCCGTTCATCATTTGCATTGTTCCAAGCTCAGTCAGGCGTGAACGACGCCTCGGCTCTTATCTCCAGGAGCTGTTGGCAGTGTGATGGTGAAATGGCGGCTGTGTCCCCTGTACTGCCGCTGCTATGAACAAACGTTAAGTTAGGAGCGATAGTAACCCTTAGCAACCGTAACTAGAGGTGCCGAGTCTGTCAACTCACAAAAGGAGGCTTAGTTACTTACTCTGACACAAACTCATACAATTCATTTATATTATAATCATTTTCTTCTTCATGTGTTTTATTAAATATGTCCATTTAATATGTTGTGCATCCAGAAATTAATTATTAATATCACAATTGTGTGGTTCAATAGAAGGAAGCCTTAGCACAAAACAGTTGACAATAACTACGATTATATTTGTTGCCGATTATCGATTATTAAAATAGTTGCATATTAGTGCAATAGTCAGACTCATTGTTGCATCGACCCAACTCAAATATATCCCACTTGTGCTGCAACACAAAACACTATGCCAAGTAGCGCAGTGCCACATGCATTTCTTTTTACAACCCAGAACATTTGAATTTGACGCTTCTTGCGGCGCTTTCATTACTTTACACGGTGACGCTTTAATTGTTAGTGTATACATTCCTAATTCAAGATTGTAAAATGGACGCAGGAATCACAAAGCAGATAAAAACACTCCTTAATGAAACGCAAACGCACACCTTAAGGGTATAAATGATATTCAACTGCTGAGTCTCGTCTTTAAGGTTTAGTTAAAATTCATAAAAGACTAGTCTAAATAAAAGTTTGTAATAGAGCTGCTTTGCAGTTAAAGGGAGTTCAAGTAAGCGCTAGGCATGGGAGCAGTACTCATCTTTAGTAGTAGAATTGGGGTCAGCCCTATGTTCGGAAATCCCTATGTTCTGAAGAGTTATGGGTAATTTAGGGATTAGGGTTGGGGTAGGATTAGGGAAGGGGTTAGGGTAGGGGCTTGGGAGGGTTAGGGGTTGTTTACCCCTAACCCTCCTGTGTCTAAATGACTACAGTGACTAAATGCCCCATAACCTTTCTGAACATAGGGATTTCGGAACATAAGGGTTAAACCGTAGAATTGGGAACAGGCTCGCCAGCCATGAAACAAGTTGAAGGGGACTGGAGTCCAGCATCAGAGTCCTGAAACAACCGAGAACGAACACACTGTCAGAAGCTGCCAGTAGAGGGACAGACAGGTGGCCAGCTTTGTTTGCGAGCAAAAATTGCCATCCGCAAGTACTTACCTGGAGAGGGTGAATCGACCGCGTTGACCGGAGGCAGTGCAGGGCTTTTATTCCCCAGGGAACCAGTGGGTGCCAGTACCATTGGCCGGAGGTGTGGCTGTGCGGTCCGTGGCCGAGTCGCGTTCTTCTGTGCTGCTCACCAACGGACCGCAACATTAACTTGGTTAATTGCGGTTGCCACTCGTAATTCTCAATTCTGGCATGGGTTATGAGTCGCTCCACTCAGCTTTAGCTCAGGGAAGTTGTTTGGTTACCAACCTTTGGCTGCACGCTGTGATCTCACTGATGTTTCTAAATGTGTCATGCTTCACACCACAGATCCAGGATGGGGTTAATCAATCAATAGCCTGCTAATTCCGACTGCCTTATCAAAATTGCAGTAAGAGTTGATAAACGCATGAAGCAACGACCGTCTCTGGGGCAGGGGAG
>OMKY01117777.1:0-12144 GCA_900302395.1 Bregmaceros cantori | reverse complement strand
GGGGGGTGGGGGACGAAGACTGTCAGAGCTGGGATTTGAACCACCAGTTTTCAGTCTTTCAGTTTCAGTCTCCAACTCTTCAGTCCAAGGACCCCCCCCTCCGGATTAATAGAGATGCAAAGCTGTAGTGCTTATCAGCACAGCTTCCAGCCATGTAGCTTGGAGGAGAACCAGACCGCTCAGGCATTCAAACAGGACCACCTCCCTCGGGCGATTATTGGTGTGTCATTGGCGGAGCTCGGAGAAGCCGCTACAGAATGAGGCGATGAAAGAAGACCAGACACTCCCTGGCGACATGCACTGTGCGTGCCGTCTGTCACATCTTGAAGAGTGAAGGATGATGCGAAGAGGAGGTTGAAGGGGTTATTACCTACTGGTGGGAGGGGAGCGACTTGCCAACTTGCACACATACTAATATTGTTGTGCCGGGACATGTTCGAGTTAGTGGTGTTATTGTGATCTCCAGAATCTAATGCTGCTGAAAGTGCAGCATTAGTGCTGATGGTTCTGGCGAGCCAGAACCATCGCATCGTCGACGCATTGCACATCGCTAAACGCTTGCATTGGGTGTCAATCAAATTGTGTTATCCAGTCACAGCGCAGTCGATGGGACAAGCGGCGAGGAGGCGTGACAACCAAACTCCGCCCATGTCATGATGAGCTTCACGAATTTGGTCAGCAATCAGCATTTTTATTGAGACCTACCCATGTTCTGGAAGTTATAACTGAAGAATGGAACAGTAGAAACATGTTTTTTTATGATAAAGGAGAGTCTGAATGTTCTTTTGCCATGTGCTTTGTTGACAAGGACACGGCACTTAATTTGCCATGAAAAAAAGACATTGAAAAAACCCTGGCACTGGGACCTGCAGAATTTAAAAAGGGCTGGCACGGAATGAGTTAAGTATGACCTTGAATCCACACGTTCTGAACGTACTTATGTATCGGCAAGCGCAAAGGATTCTGGATCACTATATTAACCCCAAGGTAGCGCATTTCCGAGTCAGTGGTCTAGTGTCTAGTGCCACAGCACAGAAACACGGAAAGACATTGGAATACTTGATTTTCTACTTGGATTGATTTGGACATTGAGACAGACTTGTGAGTTAACGTTTACACAACGGAGCCTGTTTCAGGCCAATAAAACATAGCCATTGCCATACATATTTGGGCCTGTTTCTATCATCATACATTGGCTTTTTGAAAATGATGATAATGATATTCGGCTCGGATTCCCAGCCGCAGGCAGCGAGCAGATGTAATCCCAGCAGCATTGATGACGTCGCAGCCCTGCGAAATACAATGCCATCTTGCGAGGGTTCACTAACTGTTGCTTTGAATTTACCTAACACATTCAGTGTGATAATTAGAACTCTTGTCGCAACTCTTTACGCACCTTCTGATCCACTATTCACAAAGATATTGTGAAATCCGACAATACCATATTGGCAGCGGTAATCCCCGACAGTGCTTCTGCTGTGCCACATTTAGTTATGTGAGACTTGCACACTAGTGTCTGACCGATAACGTGGCAAAATGGAGATGATTCTCATTCTAGAAGAAGCCAGGTTAATTGGATCGGTGTTGACCACACAGTGAGGGTGGATGGTGGTAACCCTATGCACAGGGTGCTTCAATGGAAATAGTTAATCAGCAAAAATGATTCCCGGTATTATTATTAAAAAGCTAATTTTACCAGGATATCCATTTGACATGTGCCAATGTGCCAATGCAAAGCAGGGCTTAAGGTATGCTCAGCAAACCATGGGAACAAGCAGTGTCCTGGTCTCTCTGTCTCACACACTCCTAGCATCCACGACTGACTAATCCTTCGAGCAGTGCAATCAATGAATTCCCAGTGGGAAGCTACCAGATCAATTTTAGCATCAGTGCTACCGAGTGGGGCCCGCTGTGCTCCCTGCGAGGGTACTCAAGGAATGCTAACAGCTAACACGTAAGGCCTACTTTCCCAACTAGTGTACTCAAGGAATCCTAACAGCGAACTCCTCCAGCTGCACAAAGAGGAAACATTTCCTGGTAGTTTCCAAATACCGTTACACATGGAATGGTAACAGCTCATGCTTTCCACTACACATTGAGCCAAGCTTCCCAAATAACTTACACAGGTAATGCTAACAGCTAACTCTTTCAACTACCTATAGAGCCAACCTTTCCAACTAGCTTATACAGGGAATGTGAACAGCTAACCCTTTCAACTATGCATAGAACCAACCTTTCCAACTAACGTATACAGCCAATGCTAACAGCTAATTTTCTCAACTACACATTAAGCTAATTTTCCACACCAGTGTAGGCAAGAAATGCTAACGGTTAGCAATATCAAATATACACAGAGCCAATGTTTCCAAATTTGTTTAATAGACACGTTTGGGGGGGTACTTCCAGTTAGGCTGAACGTCTAGGTCTATCCTGCACTAACTTCCGGTTCCATTTATTTTGACGCGTTTTGAACTATTTTTCAACATGTCTATTCAGTGGGAACACACACCTACCGCATTATATTCAATGGATGGTGATAACTTGCGGTGTGCTATTCCACAACCAAATCCTCTTGTGCGGATCTGTGACCCACAAATGCATGATTCAATAATCAGTGAAACCCGTTCCATTTTCTCATTATTTTTGGAATTGACTGTATCTCATCAATACTTATGCAAAGCGATGAACGAAGCGAGTCGGGTGATGTGTCAGTGGTCACAGAGCGACATATAGTGGCCGGATTTTGAACTGGTGTCCGTTTTGTGTGTTTTTTGTGAGCCACTGCGGTCCACTATGACAAGATTACGTGGGCAACATACAGACACCGGAAGTGCGTTGCAGAATGGCAGAACAAAATGCCAGCCCTGTGTATATCGCGGGTAAACTTGTCTATAGAGGAATTTATAGTATTTACAGTGCCTTGAGGGATTGAATATAACCAACCTAAACACCACAATCTAATATTAGACTGACAACCAAAACGAATAATATGAATGTGACATTATATATTTCAAATGTTGTTTTGTGTGTGTGTGTCTGCATGAGAATGCATGTGTGAAGAATTGGGAATGTATTTGACAATGTAAGAAGTCGAGCAACCTATGTTCCGAAATCCCTATGTTTCCTAATCGCTATTAAATCACTATTTTCTGAAGAATTATGTGACGCTTATGGGTTAGGGAAGGAGTTAGCGTTAGGGTAAGGGTTAGGGAAGGAGTTACGTTTAGGGTAGCGGAAGTTGCAGTTCGGTTAGGGTTAGGATTAGGGTAGGGGTTAAGGTTAGGGTAGGGGTTAGGCTAGGGGAAGTTGAAGTTCGTTTAGGGGTTACGATTAGGGTAGGGTTTAGAGAAGAGGTTGAGGTTAGGTTTAGGATTAGGGGTTAACCCCCAAGACCCATAACTTGGCTGAAAATAGGGATTTCAGAACATAGGGATTCGGAACACAATAATTCGGAACATAGGGGTGTAACCATGTAAGAGCTAGGGAAAAAAATGTGTGCATCCAGGCGTCAAATCTACAATACTTATATACTGTCAGTGGGCTTATACGGTACTGAATTTGTAAATTGCACAACAAAACTGACTAACACAAATGAAACATTCCAAGACCACATCATGTGATGGATGGGCAAATCACAAACTCACTGCTTATATAGAAATAAAAGACTGACTTCACTCAAACCAATAATAGCAACAATCACAAGTAGATCTCCAAAACTCCACATGGAAGGTAAAGGAAGCAGAGGAGGTCAACGCAACACAATGGCTCGACAACATCTACGAATGGTCAGGGATCATCCTACCAACAACATTGGATCGGCGCCTCCGGAGAATGGTTGACCCCTATTGGTGCACAGTCTCCTACAAGCGGAGAGATGAGAAATACGATGAGAAGGATTTCGTAACCAATTGCATTTCTTTTATGACTAAATTGTGAATGTAAGGGCAACCTGTCGACACTGCAACGCTCTCCGCTCTGAAAGTCACAGCGCGCGCGGGTTGTAGGGTGTGTATACGACGAATCTTCAGTGCATTGCATTCCATTAGCATATCAAGCCCTCTACTGGTAATTGGAGTCGGGACGTGCGGTGCATAATGTGACAACTGACATGTTCGCAGTGGGTGAGTGTATTAGCGTCCATCACCATGGCTATAATTGATGCAGCCCTCCTGTGTGTTTAACACAGAGCGGACACTGCTCGCGGATCCGCGGATGTACGTAAGAGGACACCAAATTCCCTGTTTGGTATTTTTAGGGGAACCACATTGACCAGGAGTGTCAAACACATATAAGCCACACCCACATGTTCTCATGCCGATCTATGCACCGCAAAGCATGATTGAATAATCTGCGCAACCCGTTCCATTTACTCATTCAAGCTGGAATTACCAGTGAAGCAGCCATGCAATTGGTTCAGAAGAGCATGTGACCAGATTAGTATCTTCAAGTCGGATTTTGACTGTATTTCATCAATACTTATGTAAAACGGTGAGCGAAGCGGGGTGGATGATGTGTAATTTGTCACAGATCGAGCTGTAGTAAGGGGATTTTTAAACGTTGTGTGTTTTGAGTGACAAATTCATTCACTGTCATCCACTACTATCACTTTACACAGGGAAATATACAGACACAGGAAGTGCGTTACACATTGCAGGACAAATGCCAGCCCCCTGTATTTCGTGGGAAAACATGTCTATATAAACAGTTTGCTTGCATGACAGAATTGCGACATCCAGTGGACTCATTTACAACAGCAGTTTCGTTCATTGAAAAAATTGCAGCAATTTTCGTAAATCTTGTCGGCCAGATTAGTCTACGGAATTATTTTATATGTTTATGTGATCTGTGGGTCTGTGTTTTAAGTTTTGCTTCAGTGCCACAAAATCCCACAGACCTCCTACAGAAAACACATAGTTTAACTTTTTTGTTTTTTTTTGGCACAGGCGGGTGGGAGAGCGGGTGGGAGAGCGGGTACGAGCGGACGTGCAGTTTATGACTGAGGGGAAGCAATCTCATTGCACTGCAAGTGCTGTTGTCTAAGCCACAGAAACAACACAAGGGGCTGGCTTGGAGCAGAGAAGTTATTTTTTGTGCGCTAACGCCGTTTTCCAATCTTTATTGAGAGAGATAGTGACAGGATTAAATCGGAAATTGGGAGGAAGAGTCGGGGGGAGACATTGCAGAAAAGCCGAAGACGGTATGCGAACGGGCAGTGCTGCTCAGTCTGTGGCCTGGGGGACGTGCTCTCTAACCACTGCCACCGCGAGCCCCCAGAGACATATATTTTTGAAATGTAGAATATAACAATTGTAATCACAACCTATTTTCCCTGGGGAATAGAAATGCTGTTGTTCACATTATACGATGCTGTGTTCAGATATCATGTGTGTAGAATATTCGGACCTCCAAACATCAGTACATCTTGTTTTAATGGTGAAATGGTAGGCAGTTGGACCTCTGAGAGTTAACACTGATGACAGGCAGAGCTATATTCTTCTTCTGTGTCGCTAGTGAATGCAAAGACAGCCTCAGCAAAGAATAATGAAAGGAGGGGTTATTGGGCCGGGGGGGGTGGATGCGGCGGGAACGTGAGAGAAATCGTCACATAATTACTTTACAGTGACGCACAGTTGGTTGTCCGTGTCTGGCATTGTCGAGCGTTCAAAAGAATTGGAATTTACATCGTGCCGTTTACCAATTTTCCCCTCAACACACATATATTATTATTATTTTTTTTTTTTTTAGACGAGCAAATCACTGATCTCCTTTGATTCAGTGTTATTATGAGTCCCTGCTGAACGGCGATTCATCCACATCATTTAATATGAAGCGGGTTTGACAACACAGGGAACTGAACACAGTGATTTGAAAAGCAGCAATGCTGTGAGAGAACTTAGAGCCAGAACCAGAACCAAGAAATCTGGGTCCAAAGAAAAAAGTGTTTGTTTAAAGGGAAAAATCATAAATCATAAATTCATACTCAAATAGGTTCTCCACTGATCTCACCCAGGGCAATATGGGAACACCCCTATGTTACGGAATTGCTATTTTCAGAAAAATTATAGGCTGTCTTGGGGTTAGGGTAGGGGTTAGGTTAGGGGATGTTACAGGTCATTTAGGGGTTAGGGTGGGGGTTAGGATTAGGGGTTAACCCCCAAGACTCATAACTTGGCTGAAAATAGGAATTTCGGAACAAAGGGATTTGGAACATGGGCATGCAACCGGGCAATACATACCTATCTAGCTTCCGTGCACGCAATCAGCAGTACTTTCTTAGCATAGCTTAGCCCCACGGACCCAAATGGGGGTTTCGGTCGAAGCACCTATTAATCGTACCATTTTTGTAACTAAACATCAGTCATGTAACAAATCCGGAAGTGATTAGTTGCTTCTATCTTTACCCTTGTATTTGGTCCATGGGGTCAAGCTATGCGAGTAAAGTGCCGCTGTGCACAATGTGAATGCACGCACATAGCAAGAACATATTTCAACATGATCTTGTTTTTCTTTAAACACATCTCCTTAAACGGAACCCTAAATTCTTGGTTCGGCCTCTGGAGGATGCTAACCCTCTCACCTCTCACAGCATCACTGATTTTCAAATCATTCAATTTCATCAATTTTCAAATTTTCATCATTGTGTTTGTTCGGTTTCCTGTGAAATGTGATGTCAATAACGGCAACCCCCACCCCCCCTCACGGGGCCACATGGAGGCTGTAATGTCGCCATGCTCGGCCCTGTCCACTCAGTTGATCCAGTCTGCATCAGAACATCAGAATACTTAATTTTTCCAAAAGGGAAATTATAGCCCCTTCTCCACAGGCTAACTAACAGCCAACACAGCACAACTCGCGTGCAGATCTTCTCTGAAAAATTGCTTCGCCACTAGCGCAGCCACAGCGGGTACTTTTTCCGTACGCTCGGGGTAGGAGTTTTAAAATGTGGCTGAAGTATCCTAGTACGCACAAGTATGTACTATTATATATATGGCAGACTTCATCATAAATGCCACTTGCAGAATCAAGTAAGTCAGTTACTAAAGTCATTGGTAGAAGAGTTATGTCAAAGCTTTATAAAGTTTGATAGCTACTGGTAGTTATGACTTACTGTAGCACTCTATGATTGCATTAAGCCTGGAGAGCATCCTTCTCTCAGACACAGCAGCAGAGTGCCCAGTTCCTCACACACAATGGCTGTGTCCAAAATCGCTCCCTGTTCCCCATATAGTGCACTATATGGGGTGCATGCCATTTTGTAGGGGTGTCCGAATTCTCCATGTACCCTTTATAGTGCACTGAAAGTATCCCACAATGCACCGCAAAAAGTAAGTGAGCATCGGATGTACCCTAGACGGAGCAATATAACGCATAATGCATTGCAAGACGTTTTAAAAATGACCTAAACTTAAAAAAAATATCACGGCGGGAGTAAATAGCAACCAACCGCGGCAAATCGTTATAAATGTAAGTACTTTGGCTTTTTGTGAAGATGGTTGAATTTTATAATTATATTTTTTATAACTATATTTTATAATAACTTTCAATGGCTCCGAGTCTAGTGTCCGAAATCTCCGGCATTGCTGTTGAGTGCACTATAAGTGAGTGCACTATATGGGGGGTAGGGAGTAGGGGATAGGGATTACTATCTTGATTATTAGGCTTTTAATCAAATGCTTTTAAACATGCTCTTAATTAGGCTTTTAAGTGACATTTAGACTTTTTAGAAGCCACAATTTTTAGTGTGTGTCTACAAAGACCCCAAGGATTTCTACTATTGCTACTAATACTTCTACCCACAAATGTTGGATTACAGAAGAAAATCAAACTAACAGTATACTAACTCTGTACTCATTTATTTCGGCGGCAGAAATATATTAGCCAAGCTCAAATAATTTATAATATATAATAAGTCTGTGGAGGCTTCTTCGCTAAAGTGGTCCTCACTAAAGTGTGGATAATTGAGTTCATTGACCTGCCCACTGGAATCCCAGGGCAGTATACCTTTAACAGACTGTCTTAAAAAAATGATCATTTACATTATTCAGCAATTTTTCTTTTTCCCCCCCATCACACTTTCACATCTAAGTAGATTATTCACTTCTTCTTTGTTGCGCTCGGACCGCAGGAATGCGTGGGCGCCGGGGCATTTGAATAATGTGACTATTAGGGGGCACTATGCATTTCGCTAAGGCAATGGAAATGTATTTATATAAGCAGGTACAGTGGAATTCATTTTCTAAAGAGCCGACACCGCGGCCTGCCCCTCGCCATCGACCTGAGCGATTTGCTGCGCATTAGACAAAGATATTAGGAAGTATTACAAGCGTTTCACAAAAGGAAGTGCAGAGCCGGCTGAAACAATAGGATGTATATGTAGTAGCAGCCATCACTTTGTGGTATTTACCATACAAACAGCACACGCATTAAACAGTGATATTAAAGGCACCATTGGAAATGTAAACACATACATAGCAAGGTGAAAATGCTTACCTTGACGCAAAAGAAAACATAAGGTTGAGAAGTTTCCCTTAATGTTTATGTTTTGTGATCAACGTGTCTCCAACGTCGCTTGCTCACCTCATACATACCTTTTTGCTGTTTGTGTTTGGACATATATTATCCTCTCTACTGAATATGTTTAATAAAGATAAAATATGTGTGTCAGTGCTCTCATTTAGACATTATAGAGACCATGAACCACTTTGATCCGATCGCAAGATTCGCCATCTTTGAAGCAATTGCACTGTGCAACGTAATACATACGATTTAGAGCCACAATTAGTAATCTTTTGTCTGGGATGGCAAAAACTGCACCGTCTCACCAGCCAAAAGTGATGGTTTAGCTCATTGCTTATAGTAACAGTGTCATAATTTGTCATATTTTTTCTATTTCTCTCCTAGACCTACCTAGTCCTCTGTTATTTCAGGCAGGAATGGAGAAAATTAGGCCAGATATGGAATTCCAACATCATTCCCCAGTTAATGACCAGAATGACAAGCAGCCATCGTGCCATGTTCCTCGGCAGGCAACGCCCCACCATTGTAAGCAGTTTGACTTTTGTGAGTCGTTAGTCGGATACAAATGTATTTCAGGCGATCTTGACAGTTTAGGAGAAAACGCCAATTAACGCTGAAATGCTGCATTCTCCGTTCTGCACTCACGGTGAGAAAAGCATGGAGTTGTTAAATTGTTCGGGACGAGCCCCGCGCTGTATATTTTTCTCATCCGTCAAGCGGCGCGGGAAGCAGACAAATTCCTGGGACGTCCGCGTAATTGAAGGCTGCACGTGTGGATATTTTTCGAGGTTGCGCTGAGTGTGTAACGAGGCTCGGAGTGATGGAGCGAGTGTTTCTGTTCAGTGACTCGAAGAATTTGATTCGGTTTGCCAACAAAAAAAACAACAACAAAAAATTGATTATGGATTAATTTGATTGATTAATGTATCATTCAATTATCTGTCACAGGTCAACAACAAGCAATTTAGATACCCAGAGAGGAGGCAGAAGGGAGGGTTTAAGAACCCTTTATTAACAACTCATAATGTATTATCCTTAGATGGTAATAATACCCTTTAGGGGTCGACGTAGAGAGAACAGGAACTATCTAATCATCGTGCATGGCTTTGTCGTCAGAAACAGTACTCATCTCATGATCAGTGTCCACCGGGGCTGGATCAGGTACGGGTGGAGGCTCCTGAGGGTCACGCTGTAGTCGGGAAAGAATGGAGCCAGATGAGCACAACGTCAGGAGCAGAACAGATATCTAGCGAGACTTCGTGAACATATAGAGCTGAAACATGACGTGCTCAGTCAAGTAGACTGACCTGATCTGACACTTTGGGGCCGCATCTCTCCAGGCGCACACTCGGACCCGCTTGCTGCATTCAACCGGGACAAGTAGGAAACGAGTACCATCTCGATTGAAAAACGGGTCGGAGCCGGGATCAACACTCTGGTTTGAATACGCCCTGAGTTACTGGGAAAAGGGCTAGAATCAAAGTAACCTACCTAAGTTACTTTAACTTAGTTACTGACGGCCTGTACCCTGTGTTACAAACTCTCTATCTAGTTACTGACATGGCTGATTATGACTTATGCACCTTTTTGTTTCTTAGCCACAAAACTTAGCTGTTCCACGAGAGACCTGATCTATCGGTTCATTCATTCCAGTTGACGGCGTTCCCACAATTTATTGTCCACGGCACCTCGGAGGAGAGGATTATCAATCGCACCACTGTGTGCCTTACCCCGCACGCTGAGTCTAACATTCATCATGGATTCAATGTTTGGCAAACCAAGCCATACGGTTGATCTCACTGTTGTCTGACTAACTCTGCTACAACCTCCCTGCGTCTGGCTAGTGTGAAGGAAAATTACCATTGTTCCATTGAAAGAATTCAAAATGACACAGAGTACAGATTACATACAGAGTAGCAACTACTTTTATTACCTAAAGGCCTGCTGTAATGCACATGTACAGTGACATAATGTATATACATTCTTGTGCTGTGTCAAGCCCGTCTCTACCCATCTGTCCCTCCCTCACTTCTGTGGATATACTGGGTGATCAAAAAGGTTTGAGTCAGAAAGACTCAGCCATCGCCCGATACGACACGCTTGTTCGAGTACCTGGAATATTATATGACCAAATTATATAGGAATTGTAATGAATCCTTTTTAATAACCTGATAAAGTCGAGCACCGAAGATTTGTCGTTGTCTTATTTCAGCCTTGCTACGAAATAAAAAGAACCGGGGAAACATTGTGGTCTTTAAAACAGACAAAAGTCAAAACCACTTAGGAACCTGCGCCTAGCAGGTTATGTTTTCAGTCGCGTTGGTTTGTCTGTCACCCAGCAGGATAACTGAAAAAGTCATGCACGGATCTGGATGAAATTTTGTAGAGTTGTTGGAAATGACACACGGAGCGGGCGATTCAATTTTGGTGCGTTTCTATAAGCAATGCAATAGAGTCTAGTTTGACAACTCTTATGAGCTTAGAAACTGTGATCACCACCAGCAACACGCAGCAGTTGCCTCCACTCTACTGTGTCAACCAAACTTGTCAAAAAAATGTTCACTCTTTCCCATGCAATAATTCTTTACCCACATTGAACACTGTGTATGAACACTTGTATTAATTTTGCCTATCTGTATCCTTCTTCCACAAAAGGTCTTTCTACTATGACGTGTGATTACGGGTGCATCAAGTGTTTAAGAATTGAACAGCACAAAAGCCACATAAAACCCACATATTTATATATATATTTTTTCTTTTCTGTTTCCTTTTTTGTATTTTTCCCCTCCTTTTCTTTGTTTTTTTCTTTGTTTGTGTTTCGGTAGAACCAGGATTTGGGGAGGGGTGGGGCTTGAAAAAAAGGGGGTGAGGGGATGGGGGGGATCTTTCCATACTTGTAATTCATGACATGGTTGATGTTTGCTTGCTTGTTTGAAATCTCTTAACAAAAATATCTTTAAAAAAACATTTTAAAAATACATGTGATGGCCTTTTCCCATTTCATTTTAGCAGAGTGACAATTGCTGCATGGAAACGGACAGGACTAACAATAGGTGTTTGACAACACAATCAAATTCATGTGTACAAAACGTGGACAGCATTCCACTTCAGAGTATCATGAATGGAAATCAAGATACTTTTACATCTTCAATTATGGTTTTTATACATTTCCTACTTATTTCATCACAGAAGTCGGGTTTAGCGGTTCTGGGAAGGGGTTAGGTTCAGCGTCAGGGTTACGGTTAGGCTTAGGGCTAACCCATAATCCCGCTTTGTGACGAAATAATCTGTATCCATTCTGAAAAAAAAAATGCCCACCCCTGCTATATTATCTAGCAGTGCAGGCAAAGTCCTAAAAAAGTGAATGATGAATCGATTGATCAACTGATTAAAATGAATGATAATCATAGATGGCAAGTAACGAAGTACAAATGCTCAAGTACTGTACTTAAGTAAAATGTTCAAGTATCTGTACTTTTAGAAGTACTTTTTTCTGTGATTACTTTTTACTTGTAGTGAGTACATTTTTAACAAAAATGTCTGTACTTCTACTCCTTACTTTTACCAAAACAGGCTCGTTACTTTTTTTTTTTTTTGCATTGACGGGGTAGGATAACGTCTATAATA
>OMKY01117775.1:0-11511 GCA_900302395.1 Bregmaceros cantori | reverse complement strand
TTCTGAATAACACATCACGTCGTTGGGACTTAGCCCAGAGCGGCAAAAAACATGGCTGTCGGGTGTCTTGTCTGATCCCAACTTGTACAGTTGGAACAAGTTTGAAAATAGTTTGTAACGCTTTTCATGTATCGTGTTGGACTACGATCACGCCCCACTACCATCACAACTTCGCTTTAGCTTGTTTAACACGCAATCGGGAGTATCGGGATGGCACTACGGTGTTGTGGTGCCATGTCTGCGCTGTACGGCTAGCAGCAGCAGCCGTGCAGCATAGCATAAGCACCCGCGATCCGAGGAACACCACCGTGCAGCGCAGACATGGTACAAACTCAGACGCGGGCGGATGGAAAGGGGGTTGAGAGCAGCAGATAGTGGACGGAGGACGATCCCCGGACAACACCCGTAACCAACGAACGCGGAGCCCCCGGCTCGTTCTCCGCTGCCACCCCCCGAACGAGCTGACCACAACACGGCCACACCAATGCGGCACCTACTTTACAACACGCAAGCTATAGCAGTGAAAATTATACTTAAAAACTATATTTCATTTCATTTAATAAATAAACCATGCATTTATCTAATGGCATGTTGCCCCCTACTGTCCAAATGATGCATCGTACAGGCGCACAGACAGTAAATGACTAACGGCGCATGCAGCGCGAGTCCCTGTCTTCCGGAGGTGGTATCGGTTCATGGTATCGGTTAATGTTAGACGAGTACGAGTACGAGTACTCAAGTTGGTATCGGGGCCGATGCCCGATACCGGTATCGGTGCATCCCTAGTTTGCACAGCCCTAAATCAACTGGTTACATGATTACTAATATAATGGACATGCTCTTCACACCCTAGTACCCTACCTGAGGCAGGCTAATAGGGCAGAGTTTCTCCGGTGTACTGGAGGAACGCTCCGTTGTGCTTCTCAGTCATAGAGTCCATCAAACGGAGCATAGCTTCCACACTCTCCCAAACTTCAAGCTGTGCCTGGAAAGTGTCACATCATCAAAATTCTCCATGATTAGGTGTTATGTGACACTTTCAATACTTCAGTTTGTTTAGTATTCTGTGCTGATCAGAAATTACACTTCATCTGTGGTAGGACTCAATCGATTCTTTCAGAACGCTCCTCAAAACCCATCTCTTCTGTCCAGCCTACACATAAAAACACTTCCTGTTTTTAATTGAGATGTTTCTATAGACGAATTCGGGGGGGTACTTCTGCTTAAATTAGTACTAAGAACGTAACTTCCGGTGCCATTTCTTTCAATGTGTTTTGGACTAATTTTTAACATGTCTATTTGGTGGGAACACACACCTACCATGTTATTTAAAATGGATTGTGGTAACTTGTGGTGTGCTATTCAACACCCAAATGCTCTCGTGTGGATCTGTGACCCAAAAATGCATGATTTAATCATCAGTGCAACCCGTTCCATTTTCTAATTCTTTTTGGAATTACTAGTAGAAGCAGCCAACCTATTGGTCCAGACTCCAGAAGAACATGTGACCACTCGGTGAGTAACTTCAAGTTGGATTTTGACTGTATTTCATCAATATTTATGTAAAATGATGAACGGTCTGTAACTGGTCACAGACCGACATCTAGTGGTTGGATTGGTGTGCGTTTTTGTGCTTTTTTTCCTCGTACCGCCGCCCTTTACCAGACTTTATATGCATAGATACTTACAGGCACCGGAAGTGACCAACAGAAAAGCGGGACAAAATGGAATGGAAAAATGGAAACAGGTAGAAACAAGCTTTTTTTTTGATGATAAAGGAAAGTCTGAAGTTTCCTTTGCCATGCGTTGCCATCTGTTCACAAGGACGAATATTATGAACTAATATTATGTTATTCGTAACCCAAATTCTTTCTTTCTTTCTTTCTTTATTCCGCCGTTTTTCGTTCGCTTCTCCTCGGACAGTTTACATCGCAGCGGAAAAGCGAAAACTGCGTTAGATGCGGCTTGGCTGGACTTGTATTGCTATTACTTTTATAAGCTGGATCTCTAGCGGCACGACCACATTTTTCGACGTACACACACCAAATTCACAGGGGTGGTAGACAGGACACATCCAAAAAGCCATTGAAAGAATTAAGCCGACCAGGTGTGGGCAGACCCAACACAATGGATTCGAAATTATCCATACAGTTTGAATGGGGGAGACATACAGGTCTAACACACTGACTGCAGGCATGAAAAGATCCCACACATAGACATGAACCTGGCATGGCCAGACCCAACACATACGTATTAGCATGCGGCACTTCTAGTTATTGTTATTATTATTAATTGTCTTGTATTATTATATGATTTGTCACAGCTTAAAAATGTAATACAAATTTTCCCCATAGTTACAGCTGGAAAATTTCATTCACAGAATTCCCCAAGTGAAAAAAGTTAAGAACCCCTGGTACATCGATGCTCACTAGTATTCGGACACCCCATATAGTGTGGTATATAGGGAATAGGGAGCGATTCCTGCGACCTACTCACCCCTTCCCCACCCATGTCAGTCTTCACCCAGCCTGGGTTCACGGCAGCCACAAGGATCCCGCTCGGGCCCAGGTCCTGAGCTGCCAGCACCGTCATCATGTTCAGCGCCGCCTGCAAACGGACGTGAACATGGGAAAAAAATGCGTATAAAGGGAGAGTGGGGCATCGTTTGATGGAGTGGTTAAAGACACTGCACCTAACTCGGCCCCATTCATAGAAATGGTGCTGTGGTTCTGATTACAGCGCCGCCAATCGATTAATAAGTCATTTTAACCAGGGAACGATTAATCGCTGCCAAATAATCGATTATCAAATTAATTGGTTGATTGAATACAATCAATTATTTCAGTGATCGATTATCATCGATTAATCGCTTGCAGCTGTAATATCTGGGCAGAGCAGCCAGAAAATGACTTAAGTAAAAGTATTGTTACCTCAGAAAAATATTACTCAAGTAAAAGTAAAAAGTAGTCCTCCAAATAGTTACTCAAGTAAAAGTAAAAAAAAGTACTCCACAAAAAAGTTACTTAAGTAGTGAGTGCTGAGAAACTTTCAGTAAAAAAAAAAAAGACAAAATTTGCCCGAGAGAGAGAGAGACCAAGAGAGAGAGAGAGAGAGAGAGACACCAAGAGAGAGAATGCGAGCGAGAGAGAAAGCACGTAGAGAGAGAAATTTAACGCCAACATGTGTGCCAACCAGTGTAGCTAAAGGCCAAGTTAATGTAACGAGTAGCAAATTGCTGACATCTCAATAAAAAGTAATTTCACCTCAAATTTACACAAGTAAAAAAGCACACACACAAATTGTAACAGAGTGAATGTAATGCGTTACTGCCCATCTCTGAATATCTACCTTGCTTATGTTGTAGGGCAGCGTGCGGAATCTCGGATAGTTTTCGCTGCTCAGACTGATGGATCCGCCGCTAGAGGAGATGTTGACCACGGCTGCTTTAGAGCAGGACAGGCCAGGAACTTTGCTGGCAGTGGCTGCTGCTTGGAGCAGAGGCAGGAACTCCTGGATGAGGAACATTGTTAGAAAAAATGTATTTATAATTATTATTCAGAAATATATTGTGTTGCTTGCAGTTGAAAGAACGGAGCGATCTGACGAGTTCCCAAGCCGGGCTCAGAGCTCAGTCACCTAGGGCTGTACGATTTTGCCAAAAAATACATTCCTGTTTTGTGCCTTTGAAATCTCCATTTGTTTCCGATTTCTTGAAAGAAAACAAAAAGGACAAAATATATCAAAACTAGAAGTTTCAGATTTCAAATTTTCTAAACGGTGTCCATTATTGGAGTTAAGTAGAGACACCTCACCCTTTGGTTTAGGATTAATAAAATTATCAATTTCTATACATTTTATTCACCCATATAACAGACCAGTAAAATCATTATTATCAATGTCAAAAAGGAAATCCGATTTGACGATTTCACTTTTTCAAAAATCCTCTGAACAAAATAATCTGATTTTGATTTCAAATTGATTTTTTGCACAGCCCTACAGCCACCTTCTCTCAGCCGTAGTTTATCAGACAACTCCCCAACACCTCTGGCCTCAGTACAAAACCCTGTGTCTGAAACTCTCGTTAGCCCAAGACAGCGCTTTCGCGTTGAGACGCGAGGCTTCAGCCCAGGGCTCCGAACCGGTTCAAGGAACGAAAACGGAAAACATAAACAAGCAGAATTTTACAGAATCCTACGAGGAGTGGAGACAGAAATGAAAAAAGATTCCTTCAAATGTTCTCTATACTGTATATTTTAGCATAAGCATATCCTATGTCTGGAAAACTATTTCCATCCATTTTCACCGTCGGTCGTCAAGCGTCATTTTTGCAGCCTTTTGTGGCTCCATCAAAGGTTGATTCATTCCGAGCACAAAATTACACACAATTAAAAATTAAGTTTAGAAGGCTGTCATTCATTCTTGTCATTTTTTCCCCTCTTTTCTCCAGAAAGTACAATATTGAGATTTCAAAGACAGAGATTTTTATCACCTGTATGATGCTGAAAGACCCCACTACGTTGGTGTGGTAGCTGGTCATCAGGTCGTGTGGTTTGCTGTCCAGCATGGTGCTGTGAATGCACACTCCTGCGTTGTTGATCAGCAGGTTGAGGCCCGCAGAGCCCAACATGGTGGACACCTGCTGGGCACAGCGCTGGATGCTGCCCAGGTCTGTGGCATCTGCACATCCACAAGTCACGTTAGAAGCTTCATCCACAAGTCACGTTAGAAGATTCATCCACAAGTCACGTTAGAAGCTTCAGACACAAGTCACATTAGAAGAAAAAGAAACTATAGTCCAACTGATTATGGAACTACGGTAACGTATGGTCCCCATGAAGTTGTCATTTTTTACTGCATGAGGTGCCACCAGCTGCCATGGCTCTACATGCTGAGGAGGAGCAACCATAAGAGGAGCCACCACTTGACGAGCCAACAGCTGTGGGTGTGTTTCAGCTGGTTCTGGCACCCTTTTCAGTTTTTACATGCCAGCGAGATCCATCATTCAGCATGAATGTGGCTGGACCTAGCTGACGTCTGAGCTGGAGGGGCTGAGACCAGTAGGTCCCACAATGGGGCCGCATGGCTCGGACCCAGTCACTGCCTCGAAGAGCAGTCTCTCTGTATCTTATGCTGTCTTCTGGACAGTGCCACCTTGACCTATGCTTGAGAGCTGCCTGCCGGAGGTGCCGCCGCACCTTGGACTCCAATCTGTCTAGTGACAGTTGCATTTCTCTACCCAGCATGAGGAGACTCCAGTTGTTGAGTGCTGGGTGGCCCTGTAGTGCATCAATGTCTGAGCGAGGGCCGTCTGAAATGCACTCCCCTGAGCCATGTTTTCTCGTCAGGCCATTTGGAGTGGAGGTCATACAGCACCACTAGGAAACGTTGGTGGTAGGGAACACCTCGTCCGTGGGTCTCCCCATATATATCCAGCTGGAGAAGTTCCCGTGGACCAGATGGCCAGGGCACTGGCTGTAGTGGTGGTGGACTGGAGGTCCGGTTTTCCCACTGACGAAGCATGGTGCACGGTCCTTGACGAGGGCCTCAAAGTCTCGGTTGATGCCAGGTCACCAGACGAGGTCCCTCAGCTTCAGCTTAACGATGCCGAGGTGTCCTTCGTGCGCCATGGACAGCACCCACCCACGCAGTACCAGGGAAATCACTGTGCAGAGGCCCCTGGAAATGGACTCTGGAGAATGGGGTGAGCTCCTCTGCCACCTTCGCAGGAAATCCTGAGCGTATGTTCTCCCGTAGTGTGGTCCTCAGGGGACACTGCCGGCTGGAGAGGCAAGTAGAGAATTTGGACGAGCTCAAGCGGTGGTGTGGGGACGGAGCGAGACAGAAGGTCAGCGACCATGTTGTCCTTTCCTGGAGTGAACTGGGGCTCGTAGTCATACTGCCATAGGCGCTCACACCATATGTGCAGGTGCAAAGGCTTGTGACCAGAGCCCAAGACCGTCAGCAACGCCGTCAAGGCCAGGTGATCCCTTCTGAGGATGTAGGACTGCCCATACAGGTAGAGACGCCACTGTTCTGAAGCCCACACACAGGCGAGTGCCTCACGCTCACCGATCACTCCCTCAATGAATTGGTCTCTTATTATCTCTTAATGCAATGTGTGTTTACTCAGCTGTACCAAACGCACGTAAATCCCGCTCACACAATGAACATACGCAAAGTTCCTGCTACTAGAACTTCAACGCAAAAGTCTCTAGAACCTACATAACAATCACAAAGCTCCTCAATTGACCAATTCTTATTTTCGACGTACCCATCTGCATGACAGTGATGATGTCAGGGTGATCCTTGGCGAAATTCCTCAAAGCCTACAAAAAAGGAAAACAATAGACCAGCATTCTGATTTCGCTACATTATATTACTGGTGTTAAAAATTGAGACATTTCATTTTGTAACTTATAACATTTTAAAATCACAATATATGGAAGGATGTCACAAGAATTGTGATATCCTTACTCTGACCTAGTGACTACCATACACTAGATGTTTCGGTCAGCGCATATTGGAAGTTGAATGGAGGTACCACTTGGGCATAGTATCCAAAAAAACACACCGGACACCGTCCAGGAACACTGCAAAGAACAGAACAAAGCACCAAAAACTCCACAGACTCCCCAGCCATGCTCCAGCCACGACTTGGTAACTCTGCTTCAATGCTTTTAGCTTCAATGCTAACAACGTTGCTAATATGATGTGTTGTTCGATCTCAACTCTTGGTCAACTGTTTTGGAGAATGAAATGTGTGAATATTCCCAAAAGACATTAATAATGTGCTGATCCTTTTACTACATCAGATACAATATTAATAGTTTTAATTAAATGTTTAAAACGATTGAGATAATGGCTGCATATTCAATTGATTCAAATTATTTGAATCATTGTAATATAACTATAGATTACATATCATATTATTTTAATATTTGTTGATGTTGGAGTAGTAACTCTTAATCATAAACTAGACATACGTATTTTATAAAAAAAAAAAAAGATAGTGTTTCAATATCAAATAATGAGAAAACTATCGAGTTTTGAAGAAATATATTTTTTTATAAAAGTCAAGAAGACTAGTGTTTATTGTGTTGAAGATTCATGTAGGCCTAGGTTACTTTACAACATCAAATTAATACATCATACTGTATATACATAGACTTTTTGGCAATTTCTGAAAAGCCTAAATATGGGATATCGGTAGTACTCTGTATCGGCGAGTATTGTAATGATTGTACTCATACTCGTATCGGTGCATCCCTACTTAGCAGCAAACCGACCTCTGTCCGGGGAGAGTCAGGGTCTCTGCAGCAGGCCAACACCCGTCCACCCTTAGCAGCAAACTGGCGAACCATCTCCAGTCCGATGCCACGGCTCGCCCCGCTGATCAGCACAGAGTGGTGGGTGAGAGAGGCCATTGGTGTTGGTGTGGTCAGTCTGGACATCATAACACAGTGTCACAAGACTTTCAATTTGCTTGAATGCATTCGATTGTGCACTCAATGTGCTGGGCTGGCTGAATTCCGAATATGCAAAGGCCTTGTCTCTTGTCTCTCTCTTCAGGGGCACAGGGGGAAGCGTCGACCGGTGGCATACGCCAGCCGGGGATTACGGCCCACAGAATGGAACATGTCCAATTATAGCTCGCGGAAACTGGAGCTGTTGGGTCTGAAGTGGGCGGTCACTGTGAAGTTCAGGGAGTATCTGCTGGGGCACAAATGTGTGGTCTATACAGACAATAACCCTCCGAGTTACCTCCCTACAGCTAAGTTGGGTGCAGCAGAGCACCGCTGGATGGCAGAGTTGGCCACGTTTGATTTGGACATCCACTACCGTCCCGGGGCCGCCAATCATAATGCAGATGCCTTGTCCCGCCTGCCAGCTGCAGGGGAGGGCGAGGACACCGCCCTGGACGGTCCGATACGGCAGGTCACAGCCCTGCCGACCCGGACTGCTGGGAAGCTGAAACGGTTGCAGGAGCAGGACCCAGAGTTGGGCCCGCTACTGGCTCAGTGGCGGACCGGTGGCAACCCGGAGGCCGGCGGCGAGGAGAGTGGGGCCATCGGGCAATGGGGGCTGCAGTGGGACCAATTGGTGGAGCGGGACGGGGTCCTGTACCATCAGCCCGTGGCCACCATGGGTTGCAAGAGCTCCACGATCGCCACGGGCACCCGGGGCGAAGGCGGATGGAGGGCTTGGTGGCCCGTCGCTGCTATTGGCTGGGTATGCACCGGGACATACGGGCATACTGCCAGAACTGTGAGCAGTACACCCTGGCCAAAGCCGCCCTGCCGCGCCCCTAGGTCACCCAGGGTGCCATAGTGGCTTCCCGGGCCCCTGGAATTGGTGGCAGTGGATGTTACCACATTGGAGCGAGCCAGAGACGGCCGTGAACACTTGTTAGTGGTGACGGACATATTCTCTAAATTTACCCAGGCCTACACTGTGCGGGACCAGAAAGCTACCGGAACGTATCCACAGTGATCAGGGGCGGAACTTAGAAAGTGAACTAATGCACCAGCTTTGTTACATCTATGGGATTTGGAAGAGCCGGCGTCGGCTGCGGGAAGTCTATCAGCAGACCTGGGAGAGGCTCCTGGCAAAGAGCCATCCCCCGCCCCAGGGGGCCAAGACAGCCCCAGAATGGGCTCTGGGCCGCGACGTAGCCATCCCTTGGGCCGCCACAAGATCCAGGACGCCTGGGAACCAGTCCGGCGGGCCGAGATAGGAGTTGGGCCTGGGCCTGAGAGTAAGACCCCAGCGTCCGAGTCGTGTCCAGAGCCGGGGTGGATCATTGAGATTGCCCAGGACCAATGGGCTGCAGGGCCGGCCGCGGCCAGGCGGCCGCCAGATGAGGATCTGGGCCCGCGACTGGCCCCAGGCCCCGAGGTAGGCAGGGAGCTTGGTCCCGACCAAGCGGAAGAGCCCCTAGACGAGGAGCCGGGTCCCGACCAAGCGGAAGAGCCCCTAGGACTTTGGGAGGAGACGGGTAGCCTGCCGCGGCGGGAACCTCGGCCGATCCGGAGTACAGCCGGGAAGCATTCCAATCCTTTCAGGCTGCCCCGCTCAGCGGCCCCGACTGGAGGGGCTGGGCTTGCCACCCCCGAGACGGGGTTGAGTCAAAGCGGAGGTGAGTGTGGGGAAGTGGTTGAGACAGAGTTCCCCATTTCGCTCAATGGGGAACTATGGGCCGCCTGGGGCCCATAAGAAGACACCGGGGGGGCGTGGCTTCCATGATGCTAGCACGGCGCTTTGTTTGAAAGACGCCACGCCATGTGGAGTGGCAGCGCGACACGCTGCAAGCAATCTAACCAGATATGCTGGAGTGACGACAGCAAGCAGAGCGCAAGAGGAGAGGAATGCCTCGATGACGGTGCATCGAGCTGGGGAGCTAAGCGTGGCACCAATTACCCGTCATGCAGAGGACTGTAGGCACCGTGGGGTAGTAACAGTCGCACGGCGGTGAAGTGCACACGCGGCTCTGTGCACAAACATTGACTGGATCACATAGTAACGCGTCGGGAGCGCAATCTGGACCGTTGATGCAAGGACGGCACGGCACTTATGAATGAGACTATCAGGGAACGCGATGATTAGAAAAGACGTTTGTTGATTTTGTTCTTTTTTTCTTGTGCCGTCGCTCGAGCGGGCCCCTGAGTGGCGCCGGCGCCGTTTGTTAATTTTCTTTCTAACATTTTTGTCTTTCCAGTTTCCACTCATACTTACACCGTGCACTTTAGCTTAGGTTATTTATTTTATTCTTATCAATAAATAAAGACATCTTAAATAACAATATTAGGCAGCGGCCAGTAGGGCCCCGTCCAGAACGCAAGCACAGGGATTCCAACGACCAGTAACGGTGGCCAGACGCACTAACATCCTTTAGGGTCAGTCTAGTAGCGCCCCTAGAGTGCCTAGGACCCCGCCCCCTCTAACTTAGCGCCCTCCCCCTCCTCCTGGGCACAGGGGACTAGGCACAGGAGCGCCTAGGACCCCACCCGGCTGGGGTGTCGCGCCTATCCGCTACGGCCTATGAGTGTGAACCTTTTATTTTTGCTGTGTGTATGTGGCGTGTTTTGGGCGTGTGTCATTTCTTTTGTTTTATTATTAACCCCGGTTTGCAGCACCTTATTTTAGTTGTGTGCCCCATTTCACTAACCCCCATGTGCTGTGAACCTAAGCCGTAGCGGGCTAGTGTTTCTTTGTTGTAGTGGTGAGCAGGACCGACGCCCTGCCAGTGTGGGAGAGGGGGTGCAGAGGGGCCACGGCCGCAGCAAACCAAATACCGAATAAAATTGTGAACTGGCTGTGCTTGTCCGCTGTTCTGTTCTTGCACCTATCGGCCGCTCATCCCGGCCAACTAGAATCTAGGTTGTCACCATCACATAAAGCTACTTATTAATAGCCTAGCGAGCGGGAACCAACGCATCGTCCAGGCATCGCACATCACCAGATCCTGCATAGTCGTGTGATGGTTGACGTTAAATCAGATAATTCCGGCATATTATTTTCCCCTTTTCCCATTTCCTTGCTAAAAGTCAATATTTTCCTTTACTAGAAAGGTTTTTGATTGACAACTTTATAATTGGATTTTGATTTAATTGAATATGTAACATAATTGATTAATTTACAATTTGGCTAATTTAATTGGTTTTTGATTTAATTGAATATTTAACATAGTTGATTAATTTGTAATTTGGCTAATTTAATTGGTAATTTTTATTGAACTCACAACCAATCACACTCATGGGTTTCCAGTCCATCATCGACTTCTGACCTTCCACGTCGCCCCGGTTGACAATAAGGTATTCAATTTAGTTTAGTTTAGATAATTTTTACATTTTTCAATATTATAAAACGGAGAGAGAATTAAAATAATTTGTTATAATATTTCATTCATAGTAAAAACTTCTAAACTTAATCTTAAAATAAAAACAATTATAATTTTAATTATAATTTCACAATTGATTTTTGATTGGGATTTTTAATTGGACTTTGGAAGTTTGGCCAGGTTAAAATAATTTCTTTCGCCGTTTTCCAAGAACACAGTTTTCAGCTCCACTTTTCTCTCTCTGACCTTTTACGGCATAGGTCAAAGTGGATGCCCGTCTGTCAATGATGCAAGACGCTTGCAAGCAAGCCACAACGCTCTAAGATAGAGCCACGACTTTCGTGTCACGAAAAAGATCATTCTTTCGGATTGGCACGTCCGTCGGTTAATGACATCGTTTGACCAGAAACACCCCTGTGCAAAGTGTCTTGGATTGAATTAACTAAAATTGGAAATCAATCAGAGGTTTTCTCTCAGTCTCTTACTATCCTCAATAGAGACCAAATTAATTAATAAATTAATTGCCACAATATCAAAGTCCATTGAAAACCCTAATTCTAATTTGTTAATATGTTAAATATATTTTTTGCATAAACAGGAGCGAGATGTCAGAAATATTATCGTTATGCATAAAGAATATATTTACATATATTTATATATTTACATATATATAC
>OMKY01117772.1:0-12882 GCA_900302395.1 Bregmaceros cantori | reverse complement strand
CTCAAAAGTATTTTTGAAAGTATAAAGTACAAAGTACTACAAATAAAATTGTATGTAAAATGCATTTTTTCAATGTTAGTTTGTCAATGTTATTGCTCGAATAAATTAACAACTAGCCTAATGTATCTTATATCTCGGGACTAAATGAAATCCACTTATTAACTGGGACTGTACTCGGTACATCAGCGCCCCCTACTGGCTAATATTATAGACGTTATCCTACCCCGTCAATGCAAAACAAAAAAAGTAACGAGCCTGTTTTGGTAATCGTAAGGAGTAGAAGTACAGATATTTTTGTTAAAAACGTACTCACTACAAGTAACAAGTAATCGCAGAAATAAGTACTTCTAAAAGTACAGATACTTGAACATTTTACTTAAGTACAGTACTTGAGTATTTGTACTTCGTTACTTGCCATCTGATTGCAACAATGTCCGTTGCTGAACCCACAAGACCACATGTTATTCACCGATGGATGGCGTTCATTCTGTCAGACCATGTACTAATATATAACTTCTTTCATTTAAATGACAGGAATAACTTGAGGTATATAAAAACCTTATTCCTGCCATTTAAATGAAAGAAGTTATATATTGCAATATTGCAAACTTTAAGCATGACTCATTGCTTTCTTTATCACCTCTTAACTAAAGCACACACACACACACTTGTGTGTATACACAATCCGATCAATGTCTTAGATTCTTTGTTCCGCTCCGCGATCCTATACGTAGTGCACAGCGGACAGAGTGGGCTTGCTGTGCCGCGGGGCACACAATATTAAAACGTATGTGTAGGACACCAAAATTCTGCCTTAAATTTGGTGGCCGTTGAGGTTATGCTGTGCATGTCCTTCTTTGTTCCATCATTGGTGTATGGGAGTGGCACATCCAGAGACTAAATGAAAACAACTTGTAAACTGCTATTGTACTCAGTGCATTGCCGAGTACTGCCCCCTACTGACTTGTTCACGCTATACATGTAGTCCTACCATGCCGTGGCACGGAAAAAAGTAACAACCCTGTTTAGGGAAAAGTAAGGAGTAGAAGTACTGATATTTTTGTTAAAAATCTACTGAGTAGAAGTAAAAAGTACTCAAGTATTTGTACTTCGTTACTTGCCATCTCTGAAAATGAATATCAATCAACCTCTTGTGATGATCTTTTGACTCCTCAAATCCAAATGTTTTGAATTCCTCTTTACGTGTGTGTGTTCTTCTTCCTCCCCCCAGTCTGAAGATGATTCGGGCGCGCGTGTGGAAGCAGCGCATCGTCAGTCCGTTGTTCAACACCAAGCAGTACACAACAGACCTGGAAAAGCTCTACCTGCAAATGTGGGAACATCACGCCGCAGGCAAAAAGCCCGACCATCTCATCAAGCTGCCCCAAATCGAGGCCAGCGAGAGCGCTTAAAAAAACTGACCGTCCTCACACTCCCCATCCCTGGCTCCCTGTGCCATCCGCTGCCCATCACTCCCCCAGCCTGCCCTTATGAATGTTCGTGGTTTGCCCCCTACACCTTCCCGCGCCTTCTTCTAACACCTATTTCCTGGGTATGTGCGCACCTTGCTCTGTCTACTCCCCCCCCCCTCTTTGAAACCCACGGGTCGTTTTTTTTAATATTGTGATTATTAGCGACCGATGGGAGTGCAGTGATTTCTTTGGAGCGAATGGGCAGCTCATGTTGCAAGATAAGCGGAGCTTGAGACAACCCGTCAAATACAGGCCTTCGATTCACGAGAGAACAGAAATGGCATACCTTGACTTCTTCACTTGTCCGTTTGCCCACTTATTTATTACAGGAAATCTATGCGGAGAGTTTGGCTGGTTCACTTTGAAGTAAATTGGGCAGTAAGTTGAGTATTACAAGTTTGGCGGCAGGAACCAATGTGCAGTAGTGCCATATATCGCGCTGCAAATGGGCTCTCTAGAAATTATGCGGACGTGAAGATTTTGTCACGTGACCAGACGTCACATGGCCTAAAGCCTATTACGTAAAAAAATGTCCCAGCTTTATTGTAGGGCTGCTCTGAATCGCGGCTTCACATCTCGTCTGCTTTGTCGCCACATTCGAATCTAATGGAAAGAATGGTTCCCTGAATAATACCTCCCGTGGGCCATCGATCAGAGGGAGGTTTGCTCAAGCTCCTGCGCCCTGTGCGCTCGAACAGTGTGGCACTACCAATGAATGCTCGAAGAAGGCAGGGCCTACCAGAATCCGCTTTATCAGTGCATAGTGCTTGGAATACACATTGAAAAGACCAAACTGGGGCGACGTTGCTCCAAGTTTTCAATGGTTAAACCTCTGCTAAGACCGTGGACCGCAGGGGGCATGAGGAGTGCCATGTTTATACATTGTCAATGGAACTATTGGTGATTAATAGTGTGAGGTGCTGGCATCCGCCGTTGAGATCGCTAAAGGAGAAATGCAATATGTGCGCGTGGCCACCTTTTTGCTCCACGGTCCGAAGCTGTTGAGTGGCACTCCCTCAGACTCCTCGAGTTTATCGCTACACGTTCATGTTGTGTTTGTGACCGTGCAACGCCGCGCTCTCTCGCAACCCCCGCACCTACCAGAGCTTTGATTATTGTGGGGGGGTGATTTGTGTCTTGAGGGGACTTGAGTGAAGTGCGCTTGTGACTGGTTTCAGCAGTCATTAGTGAAAAGAATGGGTAACTCTGGTTGAATTGGCTTTATCAGGATTCCCTTGAAATAATATCTGTATATAAATAGTATACGGTTTGAAACAACCTGCTCTTGAATTGTTTTAAACCAAAAAAAATAATGCAAACTCCGGCTCGCAGTCTGAGGAAAAAAGCGCTAGCTACTCCCCACCCTTCAACAAATGCCAACTTTTTAAAATGTTTAATTTTAGTGTCAACGTTCTGTCAAGTCGCCTGCATCAATGTCACTATGCTTGGAAAAAAAATACAATTTGAACTAGGCTGGATTGGCTTTCTAGTACGAGTTCAGGAAAAGAGCGTAATTTTATTTTATTAACTTGCTTTTCCTCTGTTGAACGGAACAACCTAGGTAAGTATTTTCATGTTTGTTTTTGTATGGACTGTTATGGTATGCTCTGGTTTATGCTATGAGGCAGATTGGACATCAATAAATGACATTGGGAAAACTTCAGTCAGTCTCTTTGATTTGGGTGCATACATTTTCAGCTAGAGGTCTGCTATTTAAACTAGGTCTATGCACCCCTCCCCACTGCAAAAGGTGTATCCCCAAAGAAATAAAGCTAAAAATATTTGGGGGAAAATCCATCCACCCCGTCAGAAGCTATAGACTAGGGCTGCAACAAACAATTATTTTAATAGCTGATTATTGAAATGATTAGTTGACTAATTGGTTGCATCTTTTTAACTAAAAAACAAATACCCAAAATATTAATGCAGAACAATTATAAGGTATTAATCTTGTCAACTCGAAATATAGTCCAATTTGGTTCTTAACCTACAAATATACAACAATTAAGTTAATTACTCTGATACAAACCTGTTAATTAGCTTATGTAGTATTTTGGCATTTTTCTTCATATTCACGTTTCTATTGTCCATTTTAATATTTACCAAAATTATTTCCTATGAAATTTGAGTAGACCAATGGGCATAGTGTTGGCACGAAACTACAGAAATTAACAATGATTCAAATCCTTGCTGATTAGTCGTCTAATGGTTGCAGACTTATTACAGATCAAACAAAAATTGAGCCATCTTGAAAGTGTCGGTCCCCAAAATCATCAAATCTGGGACACATTTGTCTGTTCAGAAGTTGCGTTAACACAAAGGATCTTGCAAGGTGGCACACAACTATTAGATCCTCTATGTTTCGGGCATATGAGTTGATATCTGTATTTACAATAATTTAAAAGTACTATTTTTAATCTCAATGCAGAGAAGCCTCATAATTCATTTTTACATTAAAATGAACCTAACCAATATAATACAATTATATCCTCGATGCCTGAAGTATAATGGTTTTGTGTGCGCTGCCACCGCCGGGCCAGCTCCCTTGTGTTAACGTACTTTTGAAAGGATGGATTTGTCCCAGATTCAATGCGTTAATGCTCTAGGGTACGTTCATGAACTGATTCGATTTGGCATGCTGACACTTTCAAGATGGACAAATAGTTTGGTCCATAACTTATGACTGGGTGGATGGATTTAAAGCTTTGTTTTCACTCAAGTAGTGTAACCGCTATATAATGTGGGGGGAGGGAGTAAGGGCATGTGTGTGGCTGTGCACATATTTGACACCACGCAAATATACACTACGTGAACAAGCAAACGATTAAATCAATGCTTTCGAAATCGATTAATCATTTTAATTAATCATGCACTTATACTACTAACCAATAATGTACTCCTCGACCGACTGACCAGAAGATGGCAGCCTTACTACGTCCATTGTATTTGCCCCTTTATAATGGATGTGAAGTAGTAAGGGAGATGGCAGATTACTGACTACTCCTCTTGAAAGTAACTAAGTTGATTACTTATTCCAAAAGCAAGCAATCTTTTAAAAAAAAAAGGGTTTACCAACCCTCCCTTTATTTGAAGTAGTTTTAAACAGAATTTTACAGAGAAATTGAAGAAACGGAAGAGTAAGCTACTTTGGTACGTCATTGTAATCTAAAAATGTAATTCGATTACTAAATACTGGAAATGAATTACTTTAGATTCAGCCGGCGCAAATGCATAGGCCTAGTTTAGTACGCTGACCCTGTTATATTTTCCAAACTTTCTGATTTGTGTTGGCGATCGGGGCAGCTGCCCACAACATGAAAATAATTTCAATTTTATATGATCAACATCCAGCCTCAGAATAGTCAATGTTTTATTGATTTACTTGCAAGAAATTGAATCAAAACATTTAATGTACATTTTTTTTCCTTGCAGCTCTATCGGCTCAGGGCCCAATGGTTGGGGAACCATCTATTTGATATATCGCTATGATGCACATGTTAAGTAGGCAGCATTTTGTACACAGGTGGTTTCAGGCACTAGAAGTACACACATAAACACACTAGCTTATCAGAAGGTACATAATATACAGACATTCTGGCAAATGGATTTTGCCAACAATTAAGCTCATCCACGGTCAAAAGCTAAAAATACAAAAATTGCACCAAACAACTTCACAAAGTTCTCCTTAGAGTAATACATAAAATACATTTCAAATGGAAACTGAGCACTGAACAATAGCACAGCCATTCGGCAATTGCCTTTTTTCCAATATTAAACAATTGACAAATTGCTTTTCTGTGATCACATAATCATTGTTGGGTGTTCCCCCTTCAAAGTCTATGTTTAACACTATTTGAGCAGTGGTTCTGGACTGGTGGTATGGATCTTGGGAACCATGAGTTTGACGGGCAGTTCTGATGGTAAGAGGACTTAAGGTGCCAGTCGCTGTGTTCTGACTTATTTTTCAACTCGTCTTTTCAATGGGAGCACGCACCTACTGCGTTATTAAAAAGCGTGGTAACTTGCGATGTGCTGTTCCACACCCAAATGTTCTAGTGTGGTCTCGTCTAATACAGACAAAAACAAATGCCTACTCGAATATTGAGCTCAAATACAGACTGCATGAATGCTAGAAGAACACGTCTTCTTACTACATACTAGAGCTGCAACCAATTAATCGATTATCAAATTAGTTGGCGATTATTTCAATAATCGATTAATCGGCAGTGATTGTTTCTTTGGCCCATTCTACGCTGACGCATGTTGCATATATGTTGTTCCCAATGCCAGTCTCCATTCCAAGTTTCATGGTCCCGTCCATTCTCTTGGATACTGAACATGTTAACCCACTCAGCAACACAAACAATAGAAATGACAAGGTTGCGTGAAAACCTATGTTATAAGTTGCCACAGAAAAGTAGGCTCTTGAAAATGTTAACAATTAGTGAAAATAGCGAACAGCAAAAGTTGGCAATATTGAAATTGCAAACTTTTAATAATGTTTCAGAAGGTTAATAATCGTTCTGATCTTAAACAAAAAATGAACCGATTAATCGATGATCAAAATAATCGTTAGTTGCAGCCCTATACACACAAGCACAGTATTCGATTAAAATCACCATTACTCCTAAAAAAAAAAAAAAATGTACAAATGGCTTGCTACATATATCACTCCCCTAACGCTCTAAGGACGCCATTTTGCTTCTAGAAGTCCGGTTTCAGTGAAATTTGTAAGTTAAGGAAAAAAGTCCACGCTCATTACTTCTATTTTTTTTTAATTACTTGAAATAAATGTGAAAAAAATGTAACCCCAAAATATAAAAACATTAGTTTTGTGCTTGCCTTTTAAATTTCATATGAAAAAAATGTATCGACTAAAAGAATTTAAGCTTACAGTTATGAAGAATGACAAAGAAAAGCTCAGTTTATAAAATAAGTATTAAATATCTTGTATACGTTCTTTATCTTAGCAAAAACATGTTTTATCCAATGACTTGATGGGATTTTTGGGAGAACACGAATACTCATAGATTAACTATGTTCATAATGTCTGAAATAGATGCATAAACTTATACTTGTTTCTTATTCAAGACAGATCAATGTTTTTAAATACCTCGACAGTGTCGGCTGCAGGGCTGCAGCCTTCTTCATGGCGTTGGCATCCTGTTGTCATGGTGACGCCGTAGCTATATCACTTCCTTGTGGGCGTGCTCCGCCCACCCCCGTGTGGGGGCCGTTACAGGATCAAATCCCAGATGCGAGAGCGTGTACGATCCCTCTGCTCTGTTGATTGAGTCCTTGCCATACTTCCTAATCTCTATTGCTTCTTTGCTAAAGAACACTCCCACAAGGAAGTGATAACGGTATGGCGTCACCATGCAACAGGACACCAACTCCATGAAGAAAGCTGCAGCCCCGCAGCCGAAACTGTCGAGGTATTTAAAAACCTTTAGCCGTTGCGAATGATCATGTTGAAAAGCATTCCTCCACGTCCACCAATTCAGAACCACTGCAGTGAAGCAAAGTACCAAACTGAACTGCCCAGAATTCTCTGTTTGGGTGCACAGGCCACCCTAGTAAAGACTGGTCTTCTTCATGATGCGGAGGAACTCCTGCTGGTTCACCTCCCCGTCTCCGTCGCGGTCTGCCTCATCGATCATCTCCTATGAAGAGATGAGCGCATGGACAATGTGAGAGGGCCTTCATGATAAGAGCATTACCATTTTAAAAAAATGTATAATGGATATATATATATATATATATATATATATATATATATATATATACACACTAAACTAAAGGAAGTGATGAGAGAGGGGAAAAGGATAGATCTGAATAAAACATCCTAGAATTGCATTAAAACCGCAAGACTAGGGCTGAAACAATTAGTCGATGACTAATCAATTATGAACTTCATCGACAACTAATGCAACCACCACCACCTATTGGTTTACACAAAACCATCTATATTAGCATAAAAATTGTAACAACTTTGAGCGAGTTCGACTCTTGAAATAATCGTTAGTTGCAGCCCTACCCACGACCATTACTTCCATCGACAACTTTGCTATCAATGAGTATACTCATTCAAACAACTTGATCGGCGCCAAAGTACAGTTTGATGACAACTGATATGAAATGTTGATGCGAAGATCTTTTGGTACTTCATGGCCCGCTTTTCAAGCTGGTAATCACAGAAGCAGTTGCTGTGTCTCAAACGGTGCACTTGGGTCAGTGCACTGAAATATAGTGCACTGTATCTCATAGATTTTTAGTACACTACTGTCGTGGTTTTACGACCAACTTAAATTGTTTTGCACTTACAGGAAATGCCGCTGTGACGTTTGTGTGCTCGTCCTGCGATATCAACATCATTCCATTTACGCTACATAGTTTAGTGCGTGAAGTAGGGCTGTGCAAAAAAAAAAAATCAATTTGAAATCGGATTATTTTGTTCAGAGGATTTTTGAAAAAGTGAAATTGTCAAATCGGATTTGCTTTTTAACATTGATAATGATTTTGCTGGTCTGTTTTCAAGTTATATGCGTGAATAAAATGTATATAAATTGATAAATGTATTAATCCTAAGCCAAAGGGTGAGGTGTCTCTACCATTTGCAAAGTTTGAAATATGAAAATCGAGATTTCAAAGACACAAATCAGGATTTTATTTTTGGCAAATAAAAATCGTACAGCCCTAGCACGAAGTGTACATTGGTCACGCACTAGATTTCTGGCCCCAACAACTCTGAACAGCGCCCTACACAAATAGTGCACCAAGTGCGCCATTTGAGACTCAGCAAGTGAAACTAACTATGGATCCTGTTAACATCTGCATAGGATCCTACCTGGAGCTCCTCGTCCGTCAGGTTCTCCCCCAGCTCCTTGGCCACTCTCTTCAGATTCCTGAAGGAGATCTTTCCCGTCTCGTCATCGTCAAACAGACGGAACGCTTTGAGGATTTCTTCCTTCGAGTCCTTCTCAGCCTTCAATCCAAGGCACCAGAAAGAAGAAGAAATTAAAACTAAGCTTACAAAACATACTGCTGCAGCAGATGCTATTAATGAGATGGTAGCGTTGGCAATGATGAAACAATAATATTTAATTATTTACTTGTTTGCCAAACTATTACATCAAAAGAAGTTGTACAGCAAATGCAATTGCTGCACCATGAGAAAAAATGTCTTCCTCCCGGTCAACCAAATATTCACATGTCTAATTGTTGCTATTTATCCATTTCATTGTACTTTGATAATTGACATTCAACATTCAAATAGTGATGAAAAATTCCTAGATAGAATTGTGAATTTTATGAAAACTAATATTTCAATGTTTCATTTCAATGCAATACACTGATTTTTAGTTTTCGTTTGAGGCAGCGACTCAGTGGTTGCAGTTGAAAGATGCGACTAGACTGCCCCCTTTTGGATAAGCGGAGGCATTACATACATTCTGTAGCATAATGTGTATTACTGCCTTAAAAAGCCTGTAAACATTGGACATTATTAGCATTTGTCCACTGAAAGCATTTTAAAATCTTTTTTTTGTGGTGAGGATTTATAGCTCCAACTCACATAGCTGGCAATTTGATTCATCCATTCGATTCAAACACATTGTTAGCACAACCAGAGATGGCAAAAGTACTCAGATTTCTTACTTGAGTAGGAGTAAAATACATTTGTAAAAAAACAACTCGAGGAGGAGTACAAAGTACTGATCAAAATATCTACCTTGTCAATGCGCAAAAAAGAAAAAAAGTAACAAGTAACCGTTTTGCTAAAAGGAAGGAGTAGAAGTACAGATATGTTTGTACTTTGTTACTTACCACCTCTGATCACAACACACTCCTACCATTTTTTGAGTCATCACAGCCAAGAAGTCGTTGAAGGAGATCTTCCCGGTGCCTTCTTTATCCACATCACTAATCATCTTCTTGATCTCCTCCTTCTTGGGTTCAAAACCCAACGCTCGCATTGCCACCTGGTTAGAGAACAAAAAAGTAGTAATATTATTAACTAGAAGCACTCAGAGTTTGCAATCCTGCAGCATAGTGGTACAAAAAAATATAGTACTTTTAGTCCTAGCAGTATGTGTGGCAAGCCATTATCAATGCAAGTGCTCGTAGAGTAGTAGCAGCCAACGCATCGTCCACACATCGCACATCGCTAGACGTTGCATAGCATAACGCCATACTTACTAGTGCCGCTTTGCACTCTTCAGACGGCATGTTAAACATGCGTGGTCCCGTTTGCAATAGTTAGAAAGCTGATGGTGTTGGACCTTAACAATCACTCAGATTTTTACAAGGAAACATCTCATTGGCCACCCCGTGCACTAACCAGGTAAGGAACTGATTATCTTGCTCGGCACAGGTGCGAGAGACGCGGCCGCGAGTGACGCCACTACAGAGAACTGGGATTGTTCACCCGTTAATAATAATGAAGTCTAACTATTATGTTACTTATAGGCTACAGAAATGCACCAAAATTTAATCACTTCTTTCTTTCGTCATTTCATTCTGCAAAATTTCATCCAGATCCGTGCTCAACTTTTTCAGTTATCCAGGGGACAAACCAACGCGACCAAAAACATAACCTGCTCCGCGGCTCTGACCCGGCGCAGGTAATAATGGCAATTAGGCACAACGATTAGATGACTAATCGTTGGCCGACTGATTGTTGAATAATTAATAAAAATTAACTCAAAATAGCACGGTAACCGTGACACCCCTACTGCACAAAAACCCACATTAATCGCGATATTCAATTACATTGCCCAAACACTACATTGAAGCAGGGCTCCGAACCGGTTCAAGGAACGAAAATGAAAACCAAAACCAAACAGAATATTTACGGAATTTTATGAGGGGTGGAAACGGAAACGAAAAAAGATTTCTTTAACTGTGCCGCCGGAACAGAAACGGAAGATAATGAAATCCACAAAAACTGTTGAAAACGTTTTTCTTTGTTCTCTATATATTTTAACATATCCTTTCCTTTCGTCCACTTTCACTGTCAGTCGGCATGCATCAAGCTCCATCTTGTGGATAGACGAGGAAGCGAATGTAATGGCGTTTTAAACCCGGTTTTCGCGTTAATACAGTTACACTGAAGTTTGAAAGTCCACCAAATACATTTTGTATAAACTATACCTAAACTTAACACTGTACACTATAAGGAACTTTAAGAACAAACACAATTTTTATGTTCCTGAACTGGTTCATGACCGATATTTTGGTGGCGGAACGCTTCCGAGAGGGAAAACGTTAAACATAGGCCTGCCTGAACCGTTTAAAAAATCATTTCGTTTTCAAGCCCTGCATTGCAGACAGTGAAACATGAGGGCGTGGCCTACTTTCAACTCCTTGACGTCGATGTGTCCACAGCCGTCCGTGTCAAACAGCTCAAAGGCCTCCCGCACCTCCTGCTTCAGCTCCTCGCTCAGCTCTGGTTTGGGGCTGCTCTTCTTCCTGGGAGGGGGCACCGGACCCTGGAGAGACGGCCGCTTTGCACTGGCCGCCTGGTGGGACACCACACAACATTATCAATAACACAAGCACAAAACATATGTGAGACTTTGTTATATAAATTAGAGGTGCGCCGATCCCATTCTCAGATCAGTGATCGGGGCCGATTAGACTTTTTTCCAAGGATCAGTATTCGTGATTTTGTCCCGATCAGGATCGGTAAATGAGTCAGGGAGCTAAAAGACTGTGTATTTACTTTGAATATTATTGAAATTGTCGGTACTATTACTAATAGTTTGGATACTACCAATTTTTGCAGGATCAGAACTCTGCATCGGGACTCAGTACCGGAGATCAGGATCTGCCGATCGTTAAAATCAAAGGATTGGACCGGGAGCAAAAAAACATGTTTATATCTTTAAAGTCCAAAAATAGTCTGTAAAACACAATTTGTTGTATAGTGTAAAATCTTTGTAGCGATTTGAAGTCAGAAGTTGTACAGTGGACCTTCAAACATGGGTGCAAATGTTTTGGAAAACAGCTGGGATTGAAAATAAATATACAGCACATGTATTGTGAGTTTTTACTAAATACAAGAGTTCAAGGCAAAACAACAACAACAACAACAACTTTGCAATACAATTTTGATCAATAAGCAGAGTTCAAATCAATACAAGGATGGGCAGAAGAATAAAATGACTGAGTGAACTCAGAGAAATATCATGTTGTTATCATGTTAAAAAAAAACAAAACATGATTTACATTTGGTGAATTGCCAATTACAGACATTGATTATTCAGTACTTTCACTCACAGAATGTTATAGGACATATGTAGATCTCCGAGACATATCTGCTACTAGAGCTAAAATGATTATAAATCGATTAATCGTGATTAATCAACAACAAAAAATAATAATAATCCTGTCGCATCTCTGTCACACTCCTCGTCCACGGACCCCACCATCTGATCGAGCGGCCAATCCCACTTCTGACACCAATGTAACCAGTCCTTCATACTGTTGAACCTGGCGGCCTCAGAAGCCATTGAACGAGAGCGTTCGTTCGTGTACTGTGTCCTCGCTGTCTTCGAGGGGGAGAACAGAGTGGAGCGTTCACCCGCAGATCTCTTGTTAGTCCACCGACGCCGAGATACTACGATGTGAACAAACCAGTGACAATCACTTGCGATGCTTCCCAGTATGGCCTAGGGGCCGCGTGCCTACAGGAGGGAGTCCCTGTCGCTTACAGCTCCCGCACGTTGACCGAGACTGAAATGCGCTACGCGCAGACTGATAAGTGCTCAAGGTTCAACGACTACATCTACGGCAAGCACATCCGGATCGAGACCGTTCACCAGCCCTTGGTCACCATCTTGTCGAAGCCCCTGCACACCGCTCCAGCGAGGTTGCAGCGCATGATGCTGCGTCTGCAGAAGTACAACTTCGAGCTGGTCTACTAGAAGGGGACACATATGTATTTGGCGGAAACGCCACTGAAGACAACAAAGCAGCACAGCAATGAGGAGGCCAGCTTTGAGGTGATGTCAGTCCAACACAGTTCCTCTTCACGCCTCGAAGAGCTTAGAAAACACACAGCCAAGGACAAAGACCTCCAAACACTCTGCAAGATCATCCGGCAGGGTTGGCCTAAGCGAGAGGTCAATCTGCCCATAAGTGTACGTCAGTTCTTTACGTTTGGAGATGAGCTGACAATTCAAGACGGCATCGTGATGAAGGGACCTAAGGTGGTCATACCACGCTCCCTACAAAATACGTAAATCACAATACTGCACAGAGGACACCCCGGCACCGAAGCAACAAAACGCAGAGCCAGGGAGATTGTGCTTTGGCCCTCCATGGCTAAGGACATTGAAAAAGAAACTATGTCATGTTCAGTATGCAACAGCACAAAGCCACACCAGCAAAAAGAACCGCTCAAACTTCA
>OMKY01117771.1:0-12296 GCA_900302395.1 Bregmaceros cantori | reverse complement strand
AACCACCTCCAACAACCTCTCTCTCTCTCTCTCTCTCTCTCTCTCTCTCTCTCTCTCTCTCTCTCTCTCTCTCTCTCTCTTTGTCTTTTTTTGCTAGCCGTCTGTCTGTCTCTCTCTCTTGCTAGCTCCCTCTCTCTGTCTCTTCCTCCTCGTCTATCAGAATCTATACAAAGGAAAACTTGTTGTCGTTGTTATGGATTCTGGTATTGGTGGGGACGTAAGACACAGTGCAACACAACACAAAACGCAGAAGGCCGAGCAAGCTAGATCGAGTCCAAAGTGGTCAGCTGACGTCCGTGCCAACTGAAGAAATGAAAGTAATTCTATTAGGGCGGTGTAGGAGACTATTTACAGGACAACGTGCAACAGTGTGCTATAGAGTCCCATGGTGGGAGATGGGGCTAGAGGGGTGGCCGGTGGGCATACGTGGCTTCAGATTCCAATGGTGGAATGTTTTGGTTCTGATGGATATGAACCTCATCCCTGATCGCCTGGCGAGCCAGAACCAACGCATAGACCACGCATCAGACATTGCTAGACGCTTGCATTGGGTCTTGGAAAATCGGGGACGTGGGTGGAATTCGTACGGGCTACGGGAGACGTGGGCGGAGTTTGCGGTGATGGTAGCTCGGCGAGTGTTAAACGCGTCTCGTGGACCGACGTACACTGCACCGTGCACGACGTGAGACGCACGATCGGACCAAAATTAGTCCCGATCTCAGGAATAGTCGCACCACTAGAAAATTGTGTACGCCCAGCTATTGAATCCGTCTTTCTCTATCTCCTCTATTTCTTTTAGAATTGTTGCTCTCTGTCTGTCTCTCTGTCTCTGTCTCTCTCTCTCTCTCTCTCTCTCTCTCTCCCACTCCACTCTGCTTCCTGCCTGTCTACATGTATGTGTTATAATGCTGTTTAACATTTAACCTCTGTTGCTAAGCCTCCCTTATAAGGACAGAATGGGATCTAGGAGACCACGACCAACACTACTTATCAGCGTCCGCTTTGGGTTGTTGAAATGTTCAGTACCCAAATCTTTATTGCCTCGTTGCTTTACAACAAGACACACAGATCATCACTCTATTATGGACATGTGCATTTGTATCCATAATTGGATTGTTGAAGATGAAAGAGTGGCTAAAAACAAGTTAAATATAATATTATTTAGCAAGTGTAACTTGGTCACAATATACTGTGTTGTGCCAATAATGGGAAAAAAGCCTTAATTCACAACCTCGTCCTCCAGTTGCGAGGGATTGGACCATTTTTCCACAAACAATGATGTAAAATAAAATTGACTATTTACAATTTTCCTAGATGGTGCTGCAGTGACACGTCCAGTACTTGTCACTGCAGAACTGTCAATAGTTTCTAATTGTTATGATCATTCTAATAATATTTGTTGTATCTTTGACCACATACATGAATGCGGTGTCTTGCACTTTTGTGAACCAACAACGAAACCTCCTCCTCTCGGACTGAAACCGGTATCCATCTGTCTTTGTATGGCGCTGTGCAACTGCGTGATCTTATTAGCAAACCGAACCGGCTGGTTGACTGGAACAGGCAGGGACATGTATCCACCTAGTCACCGACACACAGGTACACCGTTATGCTCACTCTGATATCAGTCACTGCATTAATATTGATTTTAAGAGTATTAAAGGAAACGTTTTTTGCCAATATCTTGGCAACTAACGATTATTTTGATCATCAATTAATTGGCGATTAACGATTAATTGATTGATCGATACATTTTTCAATTTAAAATCATATTTCTCCAACATATTTCTACATGTTGGAGCCGAGAATGTGCCAAACAAGGAAACAATGAACCACTGCTGGTTGTCGATTATCAAATTAGTTGCCTTTTTTTTTATTTTTTTATTCAATCGATTTTCATGGATTTAATCGGTTGCAGCTCTAATTATTTTGTATCGGCCTAACCTACAATCAAGTTTTAGGTCACATTCACATCTGCAGTGTTAAATTCGGACTACTGGACTTTTCAGAAAAGTCCAAAGTTCATTTTTGTGTGGCAATGCGATGGAATGCTAGGTCTCTATTCTGACTTTAGGAATTCAGGTGTGCATTTCAACAGGTAAGAACGCGGACACGGACTATTAGCGGACTAACAAGCGGACATCAGGGGACGACCCCATCGCACATCTTATGAAAATGGGTGATTAATAGATCAATAAATTGTTAGTTGCAGCACTATTGACAAGATTAATCTGTGTTGCTGACCAATGAGTTAGCAATTAGTTGACTAATGAGCAATCGGCAACAAATTGACTTTTAAAATAATGCTTAGTTGCAGCCGTCCTCTGCAAATATGTATGTTGCTGTGTTCAATGAAGACAAGAGGGCAGGACCAGAGCATGTTTTAATCACTGCTGTGGATTGACCAGTTATTGGGATTGTCCTGCCCTTAGCGGGGGCAGAGGTTGGCACAGCCTGAGTGCTTTCTCTGTGAGGGGCTCCTTTTCACTCCACTGCTCTCACATTGTTGGAGTAGGTTCATTCAGGCCCTGTTGATGGCAGGATGCGACAACAGCCTCGTGGTGGGATCTTGTTACTGTTTACACAGGAAGTGCCGTGTTTGTCTTCAACTAACAACGTCCCGTATCATCTTGGGCTCTGCCCAAAACAATCTTTTCTCATAAACTATCATTTAGGGCTGCAACTAACGATTATTCCAATAGTCGGTTAGTTGCCAATTATTGAAGCGATTAATCGACTAATCGGTTGATAATCTTTCCCTTAAAAAAAATACCCAAATTACAGAGAAATGTATCTTGTCAAATTGAAATACAGTCAATTTTGCTACATGTTAGCCAAATATGTACAAAAATTTAGTCAGTTAGCCACAAACTCATCACAATTAATTTATGTGCTAATATTCTAATAGTTTTTTTAATAAATAATATTAAATAATTATCCATTATATTTTTGATTTTCAGAAATTATCAAGTAATAACAAATTTGTGTAGATCAATAGGTGGTGGTGACAGCCAAAAAAGCTGCTGACAATATCAATGATCCAATTCCTTGGTGATTATCGATTATTGAATTAGTTGTCAATTAATTTCATAATCGATTAGTCATCGATTAATCGACTAATTGTTGCAGCCCTACTATCCTTACATTATCCTTTCCCGGATAAATTGCTGTTAACGCTTTGAATCAAATACATTGACAAAGCGTCCAAGAGTCGTTCATCTACTCAGTGCTATATGTGATGGAATCTCTGCCTACTATTGCAATCTGACAATCAGGTTGAAAGGCCAAATAAATAAGATGGTTGCTGATGGCGCCGACTGTAGTGTCCGAAATGTCAGCCGTTGCTGTTGAGTGCACTGTAAGTGAGTGCACTATATGGGGGGGGTGGTAGGGAGCAATTTCGGACACAGCTTTTGTGTGCGCAACAAAAGTGTGGGCAAAGTCACCAAACGAGAAGTTGACTAATCAGAGGCACTCCGATGTATTTACACCACATCACTTGATACGGAGACCTTGACCGCTCTGTGAAACCTCAGCACATTCTGTGACCGGCTCCGGTGCCAACAACTGTTGACTGCTTCAAGTACATTTGCACGCATAACTTTTGACCCCTGCACGTAAGAGCGCAACTTGATATCTGAACCACTTAACCCTCGCCGTGGACCTCAACAAATTTTGTGACAAGCTGTCGCACAACAAAAAGGTCAAAGTTGAAGTGAAAATGTAAAAAAAAAACATCCATATTTATGTTGTTTATATTGTCTATTCAATTTGTGTACTGAGGAAAATAAAAAATACATAAAAAATAACATCAAAAAACAATAATTATGTTTTCCTTTTCCATTTTGCAAGGATCCATACTAGCATAATCCAAAGTATACAAAGTGCTGATGTAATAAAATGATAACTAAACCAACAATTATATGCCACAGCTAGGGCTGCAACTAAGAAACGATTAGTCGATTCAATCGGTTGGATATTTTTTCTTGAGAAAAATACCGCAAATAATCGCGGCAAGCAGCAATTACAAGAGATTAATCTTTGCAACTTGAAATATTGTCAAATGTGCGATTAGTCGATTAATCAATGACTAATTGATTATGAAATTAATCGACAACTAATACTATAATCGATAATCGGAATGGAATCTTCTTTATTGTCAGGTTTTTTGTTTTTGTTTTGCTGACACCAATTGGTCCTATTGGTCTACACAAATGTCCTTTTTAATCATTTCTGAAAATCCAAAATATGATTTAATAATTATTCAGTATTATAACAAATATGAATATGAACAAGGGCATCAAAAAAAGCATCAAAATATTAAGGGATAAATTAAACATATTAATTTTAATGAGTTTGTGGCTGAGTGAGTAACTAAATTGTTGGCAATCGTAAACCAAAATGTACTACATCAAGATTAATTTCTGTCTCTGAATAATTTGGAGATTTTTTTTAAAGGGAAAAACCAATTAGCCGATGAATCTATTCAATAATTGGTAACTAATTGACTATTGGAATAATCGTTTGTTGCAGCCCTAGCCCTGAGAACCATTTGGTCAAATCTGGTCAAATTTTACACACCGTTTGAGAGTGATCATCAAATTGCTGTGAAACAGTTTAGTTTCAAACTGATGGTCTAGTGCCGCCATGTTTATCAGTGTCCTGAGGCATACTGGGGTTAATTTTGGACACCACTAGACGCACCCCATGGAATGTTTGTGATGTGAAACCAAGGAATCTACACACACAGTCACACACACACACACACACACACACACACATTGTATCAAACACACAACGTAATTCCCTGCCACACGTTGCACGATCAAAGTAGAACCTCTTCCTTCTGGTCCGTAGAGATCATATTCCGTATTTTGATCCCTTGCTGATTTTCTTGGTTTGCCATCTGATAACGACATGATCATTCTATACTTTTTATGGTAGATATAGTCTGACATGGAGAGATGGAATACCAAGTCAAAAATCCAGAAAATTACTTTAAAGAATATATATAAATTATTTAGTTTTTCTTGAGGAAAATAAGTATTTGATCCCCTAGTATGCATTAGGAGTTCTTTCACAAACCAGCTAGACACTCCTAATCAACTTGTTACCTGAATTGAAGACGCCTTTTTCACCAATAACCACTATAACAAACTCTTCTCGCACCATATGGAAAAAATGACTTACAAAAGTTGTTTAGAACATATTTTGGTCATGGTTAAAAGTTGATTGTGAATTCATGATTCGGATGTAAATCAATCTGCTGGCTTCCGCTGCTGAAGAAGGATTTGGTTACCACCCTGCCCTGTATTTCATATCTGATTTCCTGTATACTGCTAATTTAAATGGACGTGTACTGTTCATTACCTGCGGGGAAGCAGGTTATGTTTTTGGTAGCGTTGGTTGGTTCGTCCGTCCCCAAGATAACTGAAAAAGTTGTTCATGGATTTGGATTAAATTTTGCGCAGTTGTTAGAAATGACACCCGGAAGAATCGATTAGATATGATGCATTTCTGGAGCCTATAAGTAAAATAATCATACTTAATCACCAACTTACCTATAGATCGATGGACGCTTACCGCGGTCACATGACCAGAATTCTGGGTTGCGGGGGGTGCTGGGTAGTGTAGTTGTAGTATAGTTGTTTAGTGTTTGTACCACTATGGCGCAGGTTTGCAATCTCTGAGTGCTTCTAGTTTTAAATTTGCATTTTGTTAATTGTAATCCAATTTTACGTCTTTTCAAATTCAAATCTGACTCTGGATGAACATTGAGTCTGGAGCGCATTCTGCAATCTTTCTGTCACTTGTGCTGGGCACAGGGGGGTGTATAATTGTAGTATTTTGCGTTTTAAAAATGAGCTTGGCTGCTGTTGGCAGACATGCTGGTGTTCCAGCCGTGGGATGAGGAGGGGGGAGGGGGGGCGTACTAACGACTGGATGGCAAATAGCTGCAGTAGCAGCATCACAGCTCTGAACCCTAGGTGATAATGAGTCTGCTTAAAACCCAACAGAGAAACTATACTAGTCTGACATAGGGCCGGACAGAGAAACTATACTAGCCTGACGTAGGGCTGAACTAGGAAACTATACTAGTCTGACGTAGGGCTGAACAGAGAAACTATACTAGTCTGACGTAGGGCTGAACAGAGAAACTATACTAGTCTGGCGTAGGGCTGAAGAGAGAAACTATACTAGTCTGACGTAGGGCTGAAGAGAGAAACTATACTAGTCTGACGTAGGGCTGAACAGAGAAACTATACTAGTCTGACGTAGGGCTGAACAGAGAAACTATACTAGTCTGACGTAGGGTTGGACAGAGAAACTATACTAGTCTGACGTAGGGCTGAACAGAGAAACTATACTAGTCTGACATAGGGTTGGACAGAGAAACTATACTAGTCTGACGTAAGGTTGGACAGAGAAACTATACTAGTCTGATGTTTTTTTTTTTACCACTACGGCACATGTATGCAATCGCTGAGTGCTTCTAGTTACATTCCTATTATTATTACTATATACTGTACCTTTTAATTTCCATTACCAAGGTGAACTGCATTCTGGGCCATATCGGCCAGTTCTACATGTTCTGTGTAGCACATCAGGACTGGAATGACCCAAATAGTTCTACATGTTCTGTGTAGCACATCAGGACTGTAATGACCCAAATTGTTGGCAATGTATCCAGACATGAGCTAATGGGTTAGCTAGGCTATAAATGCTGGCCGTATTCAGCGCGCCAGCCATGCGTCGGACACCCCCCACCCCACTCTCTACTCGCTGCCCACCTGACTGCGTGTGCGATTGTGGGTGCTACTGTGCAGATACCAACGCACGTTCACTGTTCATCGGCCTCGGATGTGATCTCTGTGAGAGAGGGAGTGAGAAGGAGGGAGAGGAACGATAGAGGGGTACAAGCCAAGATCGCTTGGTAGGAGACACTAAGGGTGATCGGAGATGGAGGATGCTGGCAGACGATGCGAGCAGAGATGCTAGGATCGGGAGTCAGACATCAGCCTGCTGCTGCTAGTTGCCATGGCTACGGTAGGCCGACGGCTGTCTCCTAACTTGATGTTAGCTGCTATAGCTCCTAGCTGCTAGGTGACAGCTGTGTCTTTATTAGGATGCCGCATGTACACCTGTGCTGTATCTCAAATGGCACCCAGTGTACTGAAATATACTGCACTATATTTCAGTACACTGACTTGTGGTGCTGTGTCTTAAATCGCCCCCATCCCCCATATAGTGCACTATATGGGCCGCACACCATTTTGTAGGGGTGTCCGAATTCTCCATCTGCCTTATTTAGAGCACCGAAAGTATCCCACAATGCACCGCAAAAAGTAGTGAGCATCGGATGTACCCTAGACAAGGCAATATAACCCATAATGCATTGCGAGAGGTTTTTAAAAATGACCTAAAAAATGGCGCAGGCGCCGGGAGTAAATAGTGATCGACTGCGGCAAATAGTTTTAGTAATCTTGACTTTTTATGATGATTGTCGAATTTTATTAATATTTTTTATAATTATATTTTATAATAATTTTGACGGCACCAACTCTAGTGTCTGAAATCTCGGCCGTTGCTGTCCGAGTGCTCTATAAGTGAGTGCGCGTTATGGGGGGTAGGGAGTAGGGGATAGGGAGTGATTTCGAACACAGCCGATGTGTCAAATCGAGCAGCACCGTTTTGCATTTCCCGGACATTCCGCTGCGATGCTTCGGTACCGTGTGCTCCGTACTCTGCATGCCCCCAGGACGGATTTCAAACAGAACTTCAACGGGAGATGCGTGTAATTGTGTATGTGTGTAATTGTGTATGTGTGTATATGTCATTGAATGATTAAATACAAATGCTTGTTGATGAAAAAAAAATGACTGGGTCATTCATTATTCATTGAAATATCAGTTCATCTTTTGTTGTTTTTACCTGCGCTGGGGCCACACTGCGAAGCAGGTTATGTTTTTGGTAGCGTTGGTTTGTCTGTCCCCAGCATAACTGAAAAAGTTGTGTACGGATCTGGATGAAATTTTGTACTGTTTTTTTTGTTTGTACCACTACGGCACAGGTTTGCAATCTGAGTGCTTCTAGTTTGGTCTGTTTTCATTTGTCGGTCTGTGAAAGCAAACTGGACTATTCAGAAAACTAACAAATTCTAGCAAACTCATTTTTGACCACACAAACGACTTGTCTTGTGAAAGCGCCCGCAGTTATTTTCAAGTATCAGGTCTTGTGACCTGGCTGATCAGTACTGATTGATCGGGATTGGGCATGCTCTTCAAGTTCCTCCTCTAAACTAAACATGTATTTTATAATAGTCAAGAAGACAAAAACATCCATCAACATTTCGGTGTGATGACTGTAGAGAACTTTAAATGTTTTATTTACTTTGGATGTTAAAATAGACAACGGTGCCTCTTGCTGGCTAGTTCGGGCACTGCCAAATCCATCCCCATGTTGTTTGTGTTTCATTGTTCAATCTAGGGCTGCAACTAATGATTGTTTTGATCATCGATTAATCCGAAATTTTTACTGCCAACTAATCGATTAATCATTTCATTTTTCCTTTAAAATCGGAACGATTTTTAGTATTAATTATGATTATGAAACATTGTTAAAATTTTGCAATATTAATATTACAAACCTTTGGCTGTTTCACAATCTCCATTTTATAGTAATAGCATGAAAGAGCCTACTCTTCCATGCTAAATTACAACCTATTGGGTTGTTGTCTTTCATGTATTGGGGCCTCATTATGGCCACAACACTGAAAATTGCATTGGGAAAAACATATCCAACACGTTTGAGCGGAGAATAGGCCAAACCATGAAACGATTAACCACTGGCGATTAATCGATTATCAAATCAGTTGCCGATTATTTCAATAATCGATTATCATCAATGAATTGGTTGCAGCTCTAGTTCATTCTTTTTGATAAATGTGCATTACTGCGTGATTGTTGGCTTGTTGTTGTTTTTGTTCTTGTTCTAATGATCTCTCTTATCTCTCTCTCTGTCTCCTCGTTTCTCCCCATCTTTCTACGTCACTCTGTCCCCGTCTCTCTCTCCCCACGTCTTTCTCCATCCCCCTCCGTACCTCTCTCCATCTCTGCCTCCCTGTCTTTCTCTGTCTAGTCATAATGAACGGAAGGTGACGTGTAAACATCCAGTAACCGGAGCTCCATCACAAGACAACTGTATCTTTGTAGTCAATGAACAGTAAGTATGCGCGTGTGTGTCCGTAGACCAGGGCTATTAAACTACTTTGCTCAGAAGGCCACGTTGTCAGAAACCCAATGGGCCAGTGGCCGCAGCAGATGTCGGCCTGCACCCCCCCCCACACACCCCTCTGTAACGTCCGACCTATTTTGTACAACTTGACACAACATGAAACCACCTTTTCGTAACTTCGATTTAAAGTAGCATTCTCCCCATCAGCTTCAATTCTATCCAACAATCAGATGTCATTATGAAAAGCTGCTTCTGTCGGGTTTTATTTGACATTTGGTGAATCCCGTTGAGTTCCATTGAAGACGACACACAGTCTTCAATGGAACTGGGGGGAACAATGGGCTGATATCACTCCGCCACTGAAATCAGAAAGGGCACGCTTGTAGTCCTGTCGCTCAGTAGTCCTGAGTGGAAGGTTATCCACGGCTGTGAGGTGGCTAAGAAAATAGTTTGCTCATGATCGAGCTGCCAAGTAAAACCCGACAGAAGCAACTTCTCGTAATGTGATATGGATGACCAGTGAAGACCAGTAACCACGCTGGTGAGTTGATGTTTTTTAAAACATACGTTTATGGTGCTTTAAAGGACCGTGTCGGCCATGCGCATTACTTCCCATTCTGAGCCGAATCGAAAATACGCAAATACCGGCAGCAGGAGTAAATATTTAAAAATGGAAGGGGATCCTAAAACATTGCAGACAACTCGGAAAAGAGGCTTGATGTTGAAAATGCCACAGTTCCCCTTTAAGTCAAGCAGTAGCTCTTGTAGGATTCATGTAGGCCAGACTGTTATAGTAACTTTTTTGTAGCAATAGTTTAATATCCAGGTGTGTGTGTGAGTGTGTGTGTGTGTATGTGTGTGAGTGTGCCCGTTGTCTGTGTGTGTAGGTTTGTGTGTGTGTGTGATTCTATAGGTGTGTGTCTGTAGGTGTGCTTGTGTGTGTGTGTGTGCGTGCGTGTGTTTCACGTGCTATGTGATAGGGAGGTGTAAAATAGTGTGTGGCGTCTTCTCACCAGACAGTCATGCAGCTGTGTGTGTTAATGAAAGTTAAATTTAGAAAACCAGACACAACTCGGATCCACACATCATGTCATTCAATCCAAAACATGGTTTTGTCTTATTGCTACTACTTGTCTTCTTATTACTTATTATTACTACTACTTGTCTTCTTATTACTTATTATTACTACTACTAACTCTCGGCCGCACACCCGCCGAGTTGAGTCCATAAGAGGGTCTGCGCGGACCCCATCCAAAAAAACGAGCACAAACGGTGAATTTTTTTTCTCATTGTCCCACGTGGTGTCCCGAGCCCCAAAATGGATACAACACAGATATGCTTAGTGTCATTTAAAACGAGATTAGCCGAAATGTCCCTGTCTTCCTGGGAACGACGCTGCATGCTTCTTCCCCGCGAACACCACGTTGGTGGCGCCCTCACTAAACACACAATTTTTCTCATATTTTATTTTTCTCATTACAAAAATGTCCCAAATGTTTCATTTTGTCTTCATATACATGTGTTATAATCAATTCTGTTTTTATGATCAAATTAGTATCAAATTTGCGTGGACAAATCTGACAAATCTTCGTCATTACATGACGACAAACAAAATATATACATATTTTTTTTGGTAACGCTTCCTTTTACAGTGACGCTAATTACTTCACAATAGTTACATTTATAACTGGTTATTTACACAGTAACGACATAACTTCATAATGTTACTGTGTAAATAACCAGTAACTACAAAGGTAACGACATGAGAACTTTTATTGTTACTATATACTTACAATGTCTTTACAATTGTAACTACACAATACTTACCAAGTACTAAAACAGTAATACACGTTGTTGTTAGCATGTAATGGCTTGGTAACAACTTGTAGTTACCAACTAATTACTTTAATTACATGGTAATTACTATTTAATTGCATGGTAATTACTATTTAATTACATGGTAATTAGCATCACTGTAAAGGGACGTGTTTTTTAAGGAAAATTAAAAATGTATACGTGCAGTAGATCATTCCTCCTCTAGTGTTTGGTTGCCTAATCGCACACCATCCTCGGCACCTTTTGGCCAGTGGGCGTTGGCAGTGATTGGCGAGAAGACCGTGCGACTTGTATTAATTTATTTTAAGATCCCCCTTGGTGCATCCAGCAAAAGCAACAAGCTTCCCGGGTGGAGTCTGAGAGGGATAGGGAAATTGAGAAAAAAGTCCGTCAAAACCCAAAGGTATTGGAGAGAAGTCTAGCAGCATGTTAGTGCTGCCCTGTAGGGCCGTCAATGTGAAGTCAGGTGTGGGTCACACACACAGTGTCGACTAGGTCCTAGTCCAACACAACCTTGTCCCCAACCCTCACCCCATTCCACCACCTCAGCAGCGTACCCTAAGATCTCACATGAACACACCCCACCAACACCACACTAGTCCATCCTCTAAAACAGTGAAGACAAGGCAGCCGTTCTCCCTGTTAAGTCGTGAGCATCGAGCTCGCTGTTTTATGTGTTGGAGGCACAGGGTGGTTTGGGGAATGGATGGAGACTTTGGCTGTGTCCGAAATCGATCCCTAACCCCTAGCCCCTAGCCCCTGGATAGGGCACTGACTATATAGTCCACTCAATCTCAGCGACGAGATTTCGGACACTAGAATCGGCACTGTTAACTTATGTCACCGCTGTAGCATAGTGGCGTCATTGCCTGTCGGCATTGGCCGTAGCATTCGCATGTTTTTTTTTATAATAAATGTATACTTTATCACAGAAAATCAATTGTACTCACATTTATAATTATTTGCCGCCTTCGCTTGCTGCTGCGTCCTGACGCCGTCCGCCATTGTTTTTGTTTTGGAGCGCACGTCGTCTTCGTCGTTTTAATTAGTGTCATGCGTCTCGCAATGCATTATGGGTTATATTTCTCCGTCTAGGGTACATCTTATGCTCACTACATTTCGCAGTGCATTGTGGGATACTTTCAGTGCCCTATATGGGGCACATGGAGAATTCGGACACCCCTACAAAATGGCGTGCGCCCCATATAGTGCCCTATATGGGGGTT
>OMKY01117769.1:0-11817 GCA_900302395.1 Bregmaceros cantori | reverse complement strand
TATTGATAAGGCCATGTGAGAACTGAACGAGTACTGAATATTCAATACCTTAAAACGTATTGTTTGGTAATGACGTGCACATTTAAATGACAAGTGCAAACCCACTGGTAGTGGTTGCACTCAGATATAGCTGTGTCAATTGAAGGCAAACTGTGCAACACTCACGGTTAGCATGTTTTCAGTGTCTTTCTGTAAGTGTGTGTGTGTGTGTGTGTGTCTGTGTCTGTGTATAGTACAGTGTTGTGGTCTCTTTTGTGCATCAAAGATAAGTTTGCTTGAAGCCATTTGAAACTTTTTCTGCTATCTACTTATTATCCTATGCATCACACACATACATACTGTATGTGTCCACAAATTGCCACATTCCTCAGTAATATGGCCATGAGTTGTAGGCGTTACAAAACGCATTTGCACTTCAATGTGTGTCCGTGTGTTTGTGTGTGTGTGTGTGCCTGTTTGTGTGTGCACGCGCGTGTGAACGAGAGAGAACATTTCCGGAAATCAATCAAGCAAAGCTATGCAGCAGCAGCAGCCAGTGGGCAGGGACGGAAGCGCGCGCACACCCACGCACACACACACACACACCCCTAAACAGACACTCATAACATCTGAATACAAGCAGACGCGCTGAATTTATACATCCATATATACAGACACCACTCTGTGTGGGGCTGTTTGTCTGTGTGTGTGTGTGCCCGTGTTTGTGTGTGGCCGCATGCATGCATGTGTGTGCATCAAAAAAAAGGAGGGGGAACGCACTCTCCCACACGTAAAGTGCAAAGTGCGGGTGCAAGCAGTCGAACCAGGCATCATAATTGTGGCGGCCCTATCGGCGATCTCAGTGCCTGCGAGCGCGCGAGAGAGAGAGGAATATACTAATTGACAATTTCATTAACAGCAAATTTATGTGGCTATTTCTGTCTGTGATAATGACCGTTTCCCAAGCAGGGCCCTGAGCCCAACGCCACTCCCCCCACCCCGCTAATGGTCATGAAATAAAGGCGGAACCTTGTTTAATTACGGTGAAAGAGGGGGCAATCTCTGCTCTGTCTCCTGGATGCTGAGAGAGTGAGAGAGAGAGAGAGAGAGAGAGAGAAGAGCATGAGGTGAGGAGGCAAAGGGGGGGAGAGATAAAGAGATTTGATTGAGAGACTGAGCGATGTAAATATATGGATAGATGGGGACAGTTAGATGATGTATGGAGAGAAAGAGAGAGTTCATGGCAAGTCGCGAAGTGCAAGCGAGATTAACAAGGAGGCAAAGAGATACAGGCCGGGCTGGAAGTATGAGAAGGAGGGATGGAAGTGCCGAGAGATGGATAGATTCAATTCGGTGAGCGCCCCGGTGTGTGCGCGGGTGCGCGTCCGTGAGCGCAGGAGATGGAGGCGGAGACAGTGAGAGAGAGAGAGAGAGAGAGGGATGGTTAGAGGGACGTTGGAAAGGGACTGACAGACAAACAGAAAGACGGGAGGAGAAATAGAGTGAGTTCAAAGACAGGTCACAATGGTGTAGGGGAGAGAGAGAGAGAGTGAGACATGGATGAAGAAGAAGAATGATGGAAGTCGAAGGTGCATGCCAGGGGAGACATGTCAGCAATATAGAAACGGGTATGCAGAACGTAGAACGAGGAGGATGGGTGAGAGAGAGTGATATGCCGTGTCTCATACGGTGCACTTGTGTCAGTGCACTGAAATATAGTGCACTGACTTTTTAGTAGCCTGGGGAGCCAGAACCAACGCATCGTCCACGCATCACACATCGCAAGACGCTTGGATTGGGCTTGGGAAAATCAGGCTCGCCGTCGGTACGGATTCAATCGGCCAATCAGCGCAGACGTGGGGAGAGTTTGTACGGGCTACGCAAGACGTGGGCAGAGTTTGGTTGGCACGCCTCCACGCCGCCACCTACTGCGCTGTGACTGGATAACACAATTTGATTGACACAGGGTTTATTTTTACGTTTTCTGACCCTTGTTTTACCAGACCCAATGCAAGTGTCTAGCGATGTGCAATGCGTGGACAATGCGTTGCTTTTGGCTCACCAGGCTACCTTTTTAGTGCACTGTGTCGCGTTTATGTACCGTCTGAAATTGAACACATCCGTTTTGCACCTACCGGAAATGACGGTGTGGAGCTTTGGCACGCTGCGCTACCAACTTTGTCTGGCGGCAGCGAACTGAATGACTACAAACATATTCCAACTCGTGTGTTTATCCCGGACGTGTGCTAAATTATGGTGGCTGAAACCTCTTTGAATGGGTGTTCTCGGCAGGTTTGACCTGGAGGATCCCCCCTTACCCGTTGCCGTTCTTTCTGACACCACTGTTAGGCCAGCACACCTCTACAGCAGAAATTGTTAGGGGAATCTCTCACCACCAAAATGTTCACGCTTTCATTTCATTTGCTGAGCTGTGATGGACGTAACGGGTTGGCACAATTTCTATTTAGTGCGTCACAATAACTTTGGCAATCTTTCTGAGACAACAAATGCTAGCCTAGCTCGATGATGAGAGGCAGAGTGTGATTGACTGTCTGTCACTATGTGCCATCTGATTGATTGCGAAAATTGTTTTCCTCAAAATTGAGTGCCTGAATGACTCATCTGACATTGCCAGGCTAGGCAATTTGCTGCTTCTGGTAACTGCTGCAATAGACGAGTTTTCCCGCGAATAAACAGGGGGCTGGCATTTATCCCGCCGGGTGTAAGGCACTTCCTGTGTCTGTATATTTCCCTATGTAAAGGGATTGTCGTGGACGAAAGTAAATGACTTTGTCACACAAAAGAGACGTTTCAAAATCTGCTTACTACAGCTCGGTCTGTGACAAATTACACATCATCCACCCAACTTTGCTCTCATCAACTATTGATGAAATACAGTCAAAATCCAACTTTGAGTTACTCACCGATTTGGTCACATGTTCTTCTGGTACACTGGGATGGCTGCTTCAAATGGTAATTCCAACATGAAGTAAATGGAATGGGTTGCATTGCTTATTGAATCATGCGTTTGTGGGGCAGAGATCCGCACAAGAGTATGTCGGTGTGGAATAGCATAGCTTAAGTTACCACCATTGTTTTAAAATAAGGTAGGCATGTGCTCCACTGATTAATTGAAAAATAGTCTGAGACACGCCAAAATAAACGACACCGGAAGTGGCGAGCATAGACGGGGGAAGTTAAGGAAGCAAACCGGAAACAGGTCAAAAACTTGCTGTTGGTTAATCATTGCATTCTTGCACAATTGTTGCGTTATGACGCTGATGTACCTTTGCTAATGCTACCTTTGCTGCTGTGAGTGTCCTGTTAGAATTTACTTAACACAAGTTGATTAGTATTCATGGACCCAGAGTACAAGTAGCAAGTGTTGGCATATTCCCAATTTATTTGGCAATGCTTGAAAACCAAGCAAACAAAAAAACAAAGTCCAATGCTCACTGAAGGGATCAATGATATAGATCCAGGGATTGCTAGACAATATGATCCTGCTTCGTTGACAGAGAGTACTTGATGATGTAATGATGTTTGACGGAGTGCAGTGACAGAGTTCAAATGTACTCAAATTTGGGTCGGACGAGCGGCCGGGTCGATCTATCAGAGCTTCAAAGTCCTGAGGCGTGTCAACGACCAGGGCGCGCTTCTGCCTCCAGACGCGGGCCAATCGGGAACGCTTTTTGGAGGGAGGATGAACTGCAGGTGTGTGCTATGTGAAGACTGCGGAGGAACAGTCCAGCAACATATCCGGCACCACTGCATTTATTATTTGTTGTTTATTGTTCAACTATTGCTGATACATCAGTGCACCATAGTCGTTGGTCATGTCTGAAGTCAATTTCCAAGTTTCTGTGCATTGCGTGCATTCACAAACCCGGCACTTATGACCAGACCTAATAATCCAAAGTCAAAAATAAAGCTAATGACTTTATTTTAGGTTTTACATTCACTTTCTTTGCATTTCGTAGGCTCGTTATAGCAGTCACACATAGTTGTAATGCGTTGAAATATATGTTTCTAACACTGACTGATTAACATGATGTTTGATTCTGTTTTTATTGTTACATTATAGTATCCTAAATGTTCTTCCAAAATATTTCTGAGATCTGGTTGAATGAAAAATCCTTGCACTGACCTGGTGAAAGCATGTTATCACGTGTTGACATATACATGCACACAAGTCCCTGCCAACTAAATTCAGTGAATTATGAAATGACACATGGATTTAAAAGTCCAGCATGTATTGTTCAAAGATCCCAAAGTGTGCATGTTAGCAGGAATCCAACGTATTAGCATACCCTTGGCACGAGATCACCTGGCAACATGAGACTTGCGGCAGGGGGGGGTGTGGCACGAATGCGGACACTTCATTTATAACCGTCAGCCAATGACTATAAAGCCGGCTGCTTTAAATGGGCCAATCCTACAGCAAAGTGGTCGGCTGACAACCCGTGATGAACAGCCCGGATAACGAGGAAGAACTACCCGCTCTTCGCTAACAAGCAAACACACATGCAGCGGCGGTGCCGACGCACGCACATACGTGCATACAAATGCGTACAACGCAACACAAGCAACTTTGGTCGGTTTGCGTTACACACTCAGCCGGGGGTCGAGGGGTAATACAGCAGGGGCCTCCTGCTGTGGAGCCCGCTCGCATAAGCGTACACACCCGCACGCTGCACACACACACACACACACACAGAAATGTGCACTCGTGCCTTGTTTTACGGCACAATTTGAAGGTTCGTTGTGATTTGAAGAGCCGCGTTGCGGGGCGGGTTATTTACACCTCCACAGGGAGTCGTGCCCCGGATAGAGAGAAAGAGCATAGATAGACGACGAGGCAAAAAAGGGAGGAAATAAAATAGGGGAAGAAAAAAAAAAGATCATTGTGGAATTGATGTCTACTCCAATCCGCCGTGCATATAAAGTGCTTGCCGTTTACATTTCACTTCTATCTACTTGTACTTGTACGCGTGGTCACTGCGGCGATGTGATGTTAAATCACTGAACGTACTTGTATCGTTTACTTTTATTTATAATCCGCACTTTGTCACTACATTAAGTGATAAAAAAAGTTGTTCCATATATCTCCCGCCGGGTCTGAGCAAAATGCAGGCCTTGCTGCTTGATACTCGGCACAAAGGATCTTTTATATTTATTGCTATTATTATAGCATGTTGTAGTTCTTGGGCGTGCTTTTCTGTTCTTCTCAACGAACAGAAATACACCCCTGTGAATGAATATTGTATCCATCTATCAATCTATCCACCTTCCTATCAATCAATATTGTAGCCAAGCCCCTTTGGGATAATATCACCAAGATACTAGATCCAATTTGTTTTGTACACTTTTCCAACTCTCCTCTTCAAGCTCCTCTTTGAGATCCTTATATACATTGCTTATTCGCTTTTAACCACTTCTGCTATGAAGTCCTATTCTCAGAATGTATTTTGAGCCACCACGATGCGACAGGTGAATTTGTGCAGATGTATGTAGCAAGGATACAGTGTAATCCATATGCGGTGCTATAGTCCCGAATTAATATCAAATGGAATCACTCAAAAACTAGGTATGCAGTCGCTGCCAACCGCTAAAGGGATATCCCCGAAACGAGCTACAAGCATCAATAAACCGCACATATATTCTTGATTCATGATAGCAGTAGCATTTCTATCGTCATAGACTGTCCCTGTACAAAGACTGTTCTTGTACATAGATTTTGTTCATCGCCTTTTTTTGTTATGTAGATATGTACTGTATATGTTCAAGACAAATTTCCCCCATTGACGAATACAAATATTCTTGAAGCTTGACCTATCTCAGTTTATCTACCTCTTATAGAGTGTTGGCATACACAATTTCGTGCAGCAAAAGGAAAATGTCGGCCCTCGGTACGGATAAAACTAATCTTGAATCTTGAGAGTGCTGCCGTACAAGATTTTGTGCAATTCTTCTCACACAAAGGGAAAACTCCACCACCTTGAAGAACACAACTGTTGTGAAAACAAGAAACTTGGGGCAAATCCATCTAGTATTTGCCATGGCGAAGGTGAAGGCAAATGCAAAACCATTACATCCCAGACGCGTCGTGTTTTGAGGATATAATTATCCGTACAATTTGGATGAAATACCTAGGTGGTACACAGCTGTGTGCAGCATGAAAAATAAAACAATATTATTTCAATACCACATCCCGTGCATGGTTGTTGCTTTAGAAACTCACCATCATCATCATCATTCCTGTAGTCTGGCTAACCATTGGGATGCGACTGAAGACTTTGCAACCAGCTCTCTTGGTCCTCGGCCACTCGCATGGTTTCACCCAGCTTGCAACTTGGCCAATCTTGGATGTTATCTTGCCTTCGTTTTCTCTCTTTCTCTCCTCCTTATACCTGGCAGTCTACCTTGTAGGATTGTTTTCAAGAGTCCTTGGGATCTTTACAAACTGATTGAACTGATTTCAGTCGTTCGGTGTAGCATTGAACAATCCAATTGAGGACGCTGCAGTGACATATTTGAGAAGCGAATCCAAAAACTTAGACCTGATAGGGAAGTTTGGTGCTGCTTCAGTAACTCCGGGTGCTTCCTGGTGAGTAGACTTGGCCTGAAGAAACATCAACCACGGTCATGAAGCGGTGCCGTGCCAAACAACGTTGACATAGACAAGTCACCTCGACGTGGACACAATAGTTAAAGAGGCACACAAACAAGAGATCACCTTGAGGTGCCACAACGACACGCCGCGAGAGATCCCGGTCTCGGGCCGGTTGTCACGAAGACACCTACAGCTGATCAGCACCATGTCTGACATCTTCATTCATTCAGCACCTGTTAGCCGTCAATCACAGGCGCAGACACACACACGGACGCACTCACGCACACAAACACCACTAGAGTATATTTCCTTGCATCTCTCTGGGGTTATAGTGTGCATCTGCGTGCGTACACGTCCAATGCGTGTGTGCGTGGATGCGCCCGAGGCTATTGATGAAGCTGTCGCAGAGATGATGAGACATGTCCATCATTCCTGTTTTTTTTTTTTTTTTCTTCATCTTCCCCTTTCTCGCATCTCGGCTCTTTTTCTGCCTTGACATCTTTCACTCCTCCTCCCCTTGAGTGCTAAAATCTGTCTCTGTCTCTCTTTCACACACACATACACATACACACCACTGTCTTTCTCTGTATCAGTCTCTCCGCCCTTCCGTCACTCGTTTTCCTCTCACACACGCCTCTCTCTCTCTCTCTCTCTCTCTCTCTCTCTCTCTCTCTCTCTCTCTCTCACTGACACACACACATATACGCATACTCCTCACTCTCTTTCTCACATACACACACACACACACACCATTGTTTTTCTCTATATCTGTCTCTCTCTCTCCCTTTCTCATACAGACACTGCTCTCTCTATCTCTAACTCACTCTTTCACACACACTTACAGACGCCCACCACTGTCTGTTTCTCTGTATCGGTCTCTCTCTCCTGTCTCTCTTTCTCTCAGACACACACACACTCCTCTCTCTCTGTCACTCACACTTTCATGCACACACACAAACACACAGACACACACACCACTGTCCCTTTGTCTGTGTCTCCCTGTACTTCGGTCTCGTTTTCTGTCACGCACGCCTTTCTCTTTCCGAAAGACACACATACGCGTTCTACTCTCTCTCTCTCACACACACACACACACACACACACACACACACACACACACACACACATGCGTCTCTCCTTCTTCTAACTCACCCTCAGGGCCTTCTCTCAGACACTATCCCACTCTTGCTACGCTCTACGTCCATGCAAATCCCCGTCACCTTGCCCTTAATCAAAACATGTTTTGCAGTCCTTACGCATTCTTCATTACAGAACTCTCTTTGCCTCCCACTCGCTAAACCAACAGACACAGAGAAACATGTGCATGCATCCGCTAACACACACACACACACAAACACACACAAATTACATGCACGCATGAACACGCACATAAATATACACGTGCAAACACAAACGCACATATGCGCGGCGTAATCACACGGCGAATCGTCAATCCACTTCTTTCACTTTCCCTTTGACAATAATTAGAGGATCTTGATTGCATTTTCAAAGGCGCCTTAATGTGTGAAGCCCGACATGCGCGGTGGTTGGGGGTGGGGTGGGCGGAGAGGGTGTACACACGAACACACATGAACGCAACACTCGTGCTCGTGCACGATGGCTCAGACATAAAACAATGCACACTCAAATCACCTCTTGAAATCCATCATGTTGCTCCTCCCACAGTGTAGACAGATACACCCAGCAATTTCATGAAACTGAAGAAAGGTGTTCTGGCCCTCAGTTATTTAGATGTTGATGAATAAAGCTCCACCGCAAAGCAATGAGTCCCCTATATAGGGGAGTGAATATATAGGCAGTGATTTCGGACACAGCCTTTCTTGGTTGTAGACGGGTTCGGTTACTGACACACAATAATATGGGTTTGTACCCTAAGTTCCGAAATCCTTATGTTCCGAAAGGTTATACGGTGTTTAGTCATAGTAGTTGTTTAGTCGCAGTAGGATTAGAGTAGACCCCTAATCTTAACCCCTTCCCCAACACCTACCCTAACCCTTAAACGACCTGTAACGTTTCTGAACATATTTCAGATTTCAGTAGCAGTCCACAGACTCGAATCGCAGCTCCGCATTTCAACCCGTCATGTACTTTTGCTGTCAGTCTGCTGATGAAATAAGTTAGTGAGCGAACTGCACATCTTGCGCACTCAAGAAATAGTCCTGTGGTTTTCCGCTAAAAAAATCTCCCGCATTTGGTTTTTGTGTTACCAATTGAATCTCGCATAACAAGTGATTAGTGCCTTTAATCTGGTAGCTACTTGAATCACTCTAACTAGGGGATTTCAATGGGGGATTTCAATGGAATGGTTGCTAGTGCTTGGGCGCGCGTGCACACACACACGGGTCACTGGCAATATATATATATAGTTGATCTTAGGACAAGGAAGAACATGTTTCTATTTGAATTTTCGGTTGTCTATCCCTTTAATGGTTTGGCTCTGAGTGGGTGCACCTGCCAGACATCTAAGATGCCTTGAGGGGAATAAGCGCAACTGCATGGCATTGTCGTTGACTCCTTTTTCCTATGTTGATGTGTTGTACAGGAGGTTATGTCCTCGGCCACTATGTTAATATCTTTGTGGACAAAATTACTCAAAGTTTTGGACAGATTTTCATGAACATTGCATTAAAATTCACAGACGATCCAGATCACGGTCCAGCACAGATCACATAGAAATAAAAGAACTCCACAGAGTGACGTCACTCAAACCAATAATGCCAAAGATCAAAATCACACCTCTAAAACTCCAAGGTGCTATTAGGCCCAGCCAAATTGGCCGAACGGAACTCTGCCTTGAGGGATGGTGAAGGAAGCAGAGACAGACCAGCAAAATGATGGTGCAACTCAACTTAACAACCCTAATGGGCAGCGAGACTGGCTCGCCGCCTGTGGAGAAGGATGACCCATGTTGGTGCACAGTCTGCTACAAGCGGAGAAAGGCTAACATTATGATTGCTGGTGGTGATCCTCATCACTGTCTTGTCACATAAAGCAACATAAAACATACCAGCTCCATTCACAATGTGCGTTCATCATGAATCTGCTGCAAACGTGCTTGTGTTTGCCCTGCCTGGAAAGCAGAGAGTGGCAGCATGGTTCCACATAAGCAATGCCACATTGCTAATATGGAACTGGTTAGGATTTCATGAGAGCCACATGGAACGACTAAACATTTGCTTGCAAGCTTTTCTTTTACTTGCACAGCAAAGCGGGTGCGAGCGTCGCCATCTAAACAAACAATAAGGTGGCGGAGAGGAGAAGGCAACGGCGTAAGCGCATGCCTCACAGCGTTGCGCTTTGCTCTTGCAGTTCGGGTTCAATCTGCATACCGTGGCTCCCGCAAAGTGAGTAAACATACCTCCCAGTCTCTGAACGCAACGCTTTTGGCCAGAGAAGATGTCATAGTGGATTAGTTGTGTTGTTAAACTCGGTGCGTACCTGTGGCAATTTCTCTGCAAGACTGCAACAGAGCTGGCTGTTCAGTGGAACAGTGAGTTAGACCAATGCATCCAGTCCTTCCCTCGCTGACATAAGTAGGCTACAGGTTTGCTTCCCCGCTCTCTCATCCCCCTTCAAAGTAGCCGCGTCAATAAAATAACTGAAATAAAAGACTGCTAGGGAAGCACAGCTTTCCATCAAATGTCATAATGTCACAATGTGTTCAACTTTTGTGTTCAATCTTTTTATCATTAGATGCAACTTTATTTGTCCTTTATTCTCACTCACTTCTCGCCATGTACTTTTGTCTTTGGGGCGAAAGAATCGTTTTTCCTTTTATATTGAGATATAGTGACAGGATTAAATCGGAAGCTGGAACCAATTCCAGAAAAGTCGTAGAGGGGATTGGAACCTTCGACCTATGGTCCGCGGAGGCGCTCTCTATAACCATTCTGCCACCATGCTCCCCCTCGCACTGTACTTGAGCGTCAGTTTAACGCAGTGTACTTGAGCGTCAGTTGAACGTTGGAGTTGAACGCTGTAACTAGATAGTCATTGAATAACAGCCAGGCTTTGCCACATGCTCAAACTCCGCCTGGACACTCAGCGTCTAGGCCAACCCATGAGGAAAGGGCTGGACTTAGACTGGCCTGGACAAGTGGTGAAGTGGTCTCCTCATAGATACAGAACAGAAGAAGGCTCAGAAGAGGCTGTACTTCCTGCGGCAGCTTAAGAAATGTAGCCGGCCGAGGCGGCTGCTGATAACCTTCTACACGGCCATTATCCAGTCTGTCCTCTGATCCCGAACGGCAGAGAAAATCATCGGCACCCCCCTGTCATCCTTGCAGGACCTTTTCCATGACAGGGTGAGGAAGTTGGCCAAAAACATAGAAGCAGACCCCTCCCACCCAGCGCACTAACTTTTCTCCTCTGTAAGGCGCTACCGACCAACCGTGCCCTGCACACTCAGACCTCTAGACTGAAAAACAGTCGCGGTGATATACTGCAGGTGAGAAAATGACGCTTGTGCCGAAAAAAATAGCTTGAATAATTCAATTGTATAGAAATACAGTAGCTGTGCTGCCCACTAGCTCAGTCGGTTAGGCAGTGCACTGGAAAGCATGCATATGCCTTAATGGCGCGGTGAGTCGGTGGTTCGAATCCCACCACCGACGTATTTCCCGCATGTCTACCCAAGCCTGGCAAGCCAGACCCAATGCATCGTCCACGAATTGCACATCGCTAGACGCTGAATAGGGTCTGGGAAACCTCGAATACCCATCGGTAAAATAAAACCGAACCAATCAGCGCGGACGTGGGTGGAGTTGGTATGGGCGACGCAAGACGGGGGCGGAGTTGGTGTGGGCGACGCAAGACGGGGGCGGAGTTTGGTTCGTGACGTGTGGCAGCGAGCCCGCAACGCCTCGGGTGTGTGTGCGTGTGTGTGTCGGTGTCTCAGTAGGAGGTTTGGAAGATTGCGTGGTTACAAAATGCATTTCATTGCGAACACCGTAGTATGGGGCTGTCTTAACCGCTACACCACGCAGCCAGCGGGTGCGGGTTTCACAAATAAAATAGTGTACAAATTGTTTTACAGATGTCAATGAACATATCTATACTCTCTCTTCGTCTGCTGGTGAATTTGTCTGCCTGGCGCTTCGAATACACAACCATTCTCTCGCACTCTCTCCCTCTCTACCACTCTCTCTCCCCCTGACACACGACTGACAAAATGCCTGCAGCGTCGCCATGCACAATCCCTCGCG
>OMKY01117768.1:0-13829 GCA_900302395.1 Bregmaceros cantori | reverse complement strand
ACCACCCTGGATAACCTGTGGCATGGCTTTTGCAGGTTTCACCACCCAGGATAACTCGTAGCACCACACTCTTCCAGGTTTCATGACCCTGGATAACTTGTAGCATGGCTCTTCCAGGTTTCACCACCCAGGATAACTCGTAGCACCATGACTCTTCCACGTTTCACCACCCTGGATAACCTGTAGCATGGCTCTTCCAGGTTTCACCACCCAGGATAACTCGTAGCACCACACTCTTCCTGGTTTCACCACCCAGGATAACTCATAGCACCACACTCTTGCTGGTTTCACGACCCTGGATAACTTGTAGCATGGCTCTTCCAGGTTTCACCACCCTGGATAACTCGTAGCATCGCTCTTCCCGGCATCTTCACTTTCTCCACATTTCATCAATTCAGTGAAAATGCATCGCATATTTCATCTGCCTCTCATCTTTTCCTCTTTCTCTCTGTCTCTGTCTCTCTTCCTCTTTCCCTATCTCTCTATCCCTCTCTCTCTTCCTCATACCCTCCCTCCGGTCTGTTTCTCCTTTCCTATTGTCCCCTGCATTTTTTGACTTGAATTTTTCTCGATATTTGTTTCTCATTTTCTTGTGTTTGACTAATAGTGTGACTGTCTGTTTGTTAATCCCTGTTCTGTGAGCGAAAGGATATACAGTGAGAAACAATGTCGTTACGCTCATCAAACTCAAACCCATTTATATAGCATTTTTCATGCAGAGCAACACAAAGTGCTTTACAGAACATTGAACAGTACAACATTAACCACAGCCTCCCAATATAAGCAGACAGGCACACACTTACCCACATACACACATACAGTAGACTGATGTATTGATGACGGCAACATCCTACTTACAAGCCAGGTCAAAGAGATGTGTCTTGAGTTTTTTTTTTTGTTTTTTTTTTAACATCCACAGTCTCCACGGCACCGAGGGCCTCCACTATCAGAAAGTTTGGGGTTTGCCAAGTGATGAGTAGAGGAGTGCTGGCGTCAGAAGGTGGCTCGTGCAGCTTAGCTCCTCTGGAGTAGCCGTATGGCAGCAGCGAAGAAGCTATTCTTGTGGCGCGAGGTTCTGACCCTAATGGAGCGGAACCTCTTACCGAGGGGTTCAAACAGACAGTGTCCAGGGTGAGAGTGGTCAGAAGTGATCCGACACGCTTGTTTCAAAGTTCCGGAGGAGTACAGAGTGTGAATAAAGTTGTGGCGTGGATTTGGACTCTCAAAGCCGTAGTTCTTGGACAAGTCTGCTGATTGTGATGTGTTCCACAGGCTCACTTCTCCCACCCCATGGTGGCCGCCGCGGTGATCGTCCACCTGGCGGCGGACGGGACCGGCCTGGTGGACCAGACTCAAACCAACATCACGGTGCAGTTGGTGGACACCATGGAAGCAGTTCACAGTCTGGGTGAGGTGGACCTCCAACTGACCCATGCTTTTAAAAGGGCTGTTGCACCATGAGTCGCCGCTTGACGTTTTGGTATCACGTATGGTGAAGTACATGTATACGTATAGTTAAGTGGTATACCCTACCACTTCACGTCCATTGTATAGGGGCAAATAATATGGACGTAAATGTGCTGCCATCTGCTGGTGATTGATAGCATATTACCATGGATAAATCAATAATGGAAGACTTGTAAACGGACAATGTTGTGAAATATAAAAACAAAATAGCTTGTTGGTTTGTCTGACCACGATGATACCACCATAATGTCTGCCGCCGCCAAGCCGTGACATCACCGTGCAACAGCCACGGCGGTATTCCAATGGCTTGTTTTATTCTGGCTTTCCCTCTTTCGTTGGTGATGTGTTCTCGATACGAGATGCCAAAAGCATGATGATGATGATATTAACCCTGCGTGTACTGAACTGCCACCGGACACGTTGAATAGACTTGAGAAATGCCTTGAAACACGTTCCATTCACTACTTAGCCTGGCAAGTCAGACCAAACAAATCGTAGCTCAAGCGCGTGTTTGAGTCTGGAGTCGATGAGGTCGAAAAGGGGTGTGGCATGTGGTGGGAAACATTATTTAAAAAAAAAAACTTAAGTTATCCAATCACAGCACAGTAGGCCAAATGACGGAGTGGGAAGCATCTCGTCTCACTGAGAGCCCGGCTCAATGCGACTCTGATTGGTCTGCAGAAACGGAGCCGAGGATCAGATCTTTTTGATTTAGATGGACTTCAGACCCAAACACACGTTCAAGCGATGCAGTGGACGATGCGCTGGGTATTGCTTGCCAGGCTATCCACTACTCAAATAGACCTCTCTGGCTCCAACCTGAGGAACAATGGTCTAAGGGCACATGCGGGCCCCATTCAGCTTCTGTTTTTAATTTGCACTCTACTTGTCATATGATCTTTATGATCCTCACCGGTCGCTCGATGCCTCATACAAAGGTATTTCAAATATGCCACTGTGTACTCCTCAACGGCAAACTCAACCGGGGTTGTATTTTATCCCCGTGGTCGTGTTTTCCTTCTTCCAGGAAGCGCTCACTTCCCAGCCACCACAAGGACCTTGCTAGATAGGTTTGCTGTTTTCTGAGCTCATTATGAGGGTGACCCGTGTAGCACGTGTAACGTGACTCCAATGTCACACGTTTTACATAAAATATAAAATACACCGTACCTCGCTGACCTGAACAAAGCCAATAACCATTCTGTCTTATTCTGCTAATAAGGCTGTTGCACGGTGACGTGACTGCTTGGCAAGGGCAGACATTTTGGTGGTATCACGTACTGTGAAATATACGATTGCGTTCGGTTAGGTGGTATAACTTACCACATCTATCATAAGATAAGATACGATAAGATACTTTATTTTGTCACACATGCATACATGTACAGTGAAATTCTTCCTCCGCATTTAACCCATCCCTGAGGAGTGGTGGGCAGCATCTGGGGCCAACTCCAGATTCTGAGCCAATGTCTTGGCCAGGGGGCACTGAATGGAGCAGTTTAACCAGAACATGTTTTTGGTGGTGGGGGAAACCGGAGTGCCCGGAAGAAACCCACGCAGACACTGGGAGAACATGTAAACTCCACACCTGTCCGGGTTGGGATTTGAATCCAGGACCTTCCAACTGTGAGGCGGCAATGCTAACCACTATGCCACCGTGCTGCCCTATATAGGGGCCAATACAATGGAAGTATTTAGGCTGCCATGGGATTGATAGCATATTACCAATGATAAATGAATGAGAGAAGAATTTTAAACGGACTATGTTATGCAAATATTGCTTTCTGATTGTCTGGCCGCGATGATACCACCATCATGTCTGTCGCCGACAAACAGTGACATCAACCTATTCTGGCCATTTGACTTGTTCCAAGGGATCTGAATCACCATGTTGCATATTATACAACCATGGAATTTGGGTCGGACACAGTGAACACTCTGTTGAACATAGTAACACAATAATAATGTCGTTGCTAAAAACATGAGATTAGTCTTATCATGTTTGCCCAACAAGTCACGGTTTGCCAAATACACATTGGATTATTTTCCAAATCATCAGAAGTCATCTTACCAGGTTCTCCAATGATCAGACAGTGTGGCTCTAGGAGCTTAGGTGTCCCACATTAGGCAGTGGCCCATATTAGGGCAATCCACCCTATCACACGTTCAACAACAACACAAGTCAAACTGAGCTGACTGTATGATGGATGCGGTACTTTATCGATGTGTTTCGTCAGCAAAAACCCTGTCCTTATAGTTGGAAAGCGTGGCAAAGCCTCATGTCCAGTCAACACAGATTTGTCAGCAGCAAAACTTGACAGGCAGAGCTTAGACGCTACGTTTCCTCTCGGCTCCTCCACCTGTTTCTTGACTTCTTGGAGAGTCACCCCATCATCTCGTGTTATAAATGAACCGGAAGGCTATGTTGTCTGTAGTCAGGGCCAACAGATTGGACGGTGGACACTGTTACTGATGAAAATGAGGGATGATGATGATTTAGGCAGCTGATGCTGTGAGCTGTCTGCCACATGCTGGCCAAGTTGGGACAGCCGGTCTGAGTTTTCCTGTTTTTCTCTTTTCTTACATCCCTCCTTCCCACTCCGCACACTGCCTCTGCACCATAATTCGATCGGGCAGCCATGGAGAGGCCGCATTCATCTTCTATGGCCCTCAACTGTGGAATAGTCTAACGGAGGCCCTCAAGGCTGTGGCATGTTTTTAAAAAGAGGCATCTCTTTCACCTGGGCCCTATTCCATCAAAGGACCTTAGCTCCAATACGGGTTTAATCCAGGCTTTGGCTCCACAATCCGATTCCAACAACGGAGCTAGTCCCAAACACCGCTCTATCGCCGTGTCAACAGGTGCGCCGGGGCTAGCTTGCTCAGGAGCAGGTTTAGGAAGAGTCTGGTTACTGGGATCAGGCTTATCTGCAACAGACGAGACACATGTATTCACTCTACGGCCGTAAAACACTTGTCACCCAACGTACAACACCATCACAGACTCGAACATTAAAATCCATCATACTTTATTTTTTATCCTGACGTTTTTCGTTTTTAATTTTGTTAATTATTGTTACCCGACCCCTGGCAATCCAGGGTAGTGTGTCTTTAAATATCTTGTAGATCCCAGGGGCTATCGCTATTTCCCATTGGCTGAGCCGTCACCTTTTGATCCATAGGCAACCGGTACGAATCCTCCGTCAAACACTTTTACTTTATATATGCAAAACACTCTACATAGCAATTGGAGTAATTTAATGTTAATGTTGCATTTCAGATGAAGAATTTAGTTATCCTGTTGCCGCAATTAAATCCTAACAATATTTAAAATAAAAAATAAAAAAAATAATCGCACAGGATTTGACCGCTACACTACGGCGTCAGTGACGTCACAATAAGATAATTGGTTATTTGAATTGTACCGACCATATAAAACTAGCTTAAAAAAAAACGTTTATAATATTTCTAAAGATAAAATGTATGTTTTAAAATCCAGTGGTTTTGATGCATCATACGAAGCAAATTAAATGCCCTTCCTATGAGCAAAATATGAGCCAATTAATCAATGCGTCTGCTCGTTTGACATCGCATTAAAAGACGGCACTGCAAATTATAATGGGAGTTGCGATGCCAGTGTATAATACCCCAGTCCCCTGCGCCACTTTACGGTCATTTTGTGACATCTGATCAGCATTTCTCTGATCGACTTCTCACGTCTATCTGCTAAAAAAGCCTGACGGAGGCTTGACTAACTTCCCTCTCAGTTAAGCTCCGTTAATGGAATTGTTTCTAGCTCATCAACACGGTGACGCTTAGCCAAGCCTCACCTTCTCAAGCTAAGCTCCCCTTCTTTAAGCCTCGTTGATGTAATAGGACCCTGGCTTATAACTAAGATATTACCGTCTTCGGTACTTCAACCTACTGAATGTGTGTCTGTATGTGCCTATTTGCTTATATTGGGAGGCTGTGGGTAATGTTGTAATGTTCAATGTTCTGTTTCTGTAAAGCACCTTATGTTGCTCTGCATGAAAGGTGCTATAGAAATAAACAGGTTTTTTTTTTGAGGTATTTTTTCTGGCGTCAGCGCCTTTTTTCTATCTTTATTGGATAGGAATAATCGGAAACTGGGTTGAAGAGACTGGGGGTAGACATTGCAGACAAGTCGACGAGCGTAGTTGAACTCGCGACACTGCGGACGCTGCGGTAGACACAGCTCCATTAACATGAATGGGGTCGCGTTAGGTGTGGTGTCCATAACCACTCTCCCAACACGGACCAGAAATAAACAGTTTGAGTTTACGTTTAGAATTCTGGCTCTGACAGTCTACATTACAAAGGCTGTGTCTGAAATGGAGCAGGTTGTTTCGTGTCAAAAGTCAGGATTTGGGGTTCTAGGAAGGGGTTAAGGTCGGAGTTAGGCTCAGGGTTGGGGTTAGGGTTAGGGTCGGCGTTGAGCCGTAATGCCCGTATCCATCTGAAATTGCTAAAATCCTAATTGTGCACTATATGGGCTGCACGCCATTTTGTAGGGGTGTCTGAATACTCCATGTACCCTATATACGGCACTATATGGGGTGCACGCCATTTTGTAAGGGTGTCTGAATACTCCATGTACCCTAAATAGCGCAATACGTATCCCACAATGCACCGCGAAAAATAATGACCATTGATGTCCCCTAAACCAAGCAGTATAACCCATAATGCATTGCAAGACACATTAAAAATGACCTAAACTACAAAAACATGGCACAGCGGGAGTCAATAGTAACTGACCACAGCAAATAGTTATAAATGTAAGTACTTTTTGTGATGACGTGTGATTGCTGTTGAGTGCGCCTTAAGTGAGTGCACTATATAGGGGGACTAGGGAGTAGGGGTTAGGGAGCGATTCTGGACACAGCCAAAGTGTCCTTGGGGAGCACACTGAAGCCCAGATTGCTCCCAATGATTTTATTTAGTTCTGGCTGTGGGCCACACATGTCTTATGTGATGTCAAGGTGACTACAACATGGTTGATGACTGCCCCTTGTGGTCTTTTCCTTATCTTGTCTTGGTGGGAGGCGGAGGGCAGGCTCTAGGTCAGGAGTGTCGCGTAATCCTGCACCCCGTGACTCTCCCCGGGGACGGTAACATGTAATTAGACGCCAGGTCGACAATCCCTGCGCCTGTCCCCGAGCCTGATGACTAGTCCGTACCTGATACTGCCAGCAGTATGAGGTTTCCCTGTGTTCCCAGCGTCCAATCGAAGGCGTCTCGCGTTGCGCGCCGGGCCGGTGTGCCACACCTCTGTACATCTCAGCAGTACTACAACAGATCCCCTTTCCCATACTACTTGCCCTCTTCGTGCTCCCTGTCTCTCGTCACTCCATCCATGTCCTCCTATGGTGTTTACCTCTGAATACGGCTTCTCTTACGATCTACGGTTACGCTGGAGTGATGTTTTAAGACGCAGTCCAGCATTAAACACAGTCATGTACTGCTTATCGAATGCTCCTATCAAACCAGAACGTCCTTCCTCATCACGTTACATCATGGCTGTAATAGGAGTTTACCTGTGGATGAAAAATGACTTAATATAGTAATACAGCAGATAAGGTTTTACAATAAGTCCTGATGACCTGAGATTATAACAGTGGCTGTGTCCGAAATCGCTCCCCCTTCCCTTTATAGGGCACTATATCTTGGCGCGCTCACCATTTTTAGAGATGTCTGAATACTCCATGCACCCTATATATTCCACTATATGGGGCGCAATGCACCACGAAAGTAGTGAGCATCAATGTACCTTAGCAATATAACCCATAATGCATTGCGATATGCATTAAAAATGACCTAAATTACAAAAAAGGGTGGGCACGGTGGGAAGCAATAACAACCAAGTACTTTTGACTTTTTTGATGGCTGTTGAGTTTTATAATGTTATAATAACATTGAAGGTCCCGAAATCTAGTGTCCGAAAACCCAGTCATTGCTGTTGAGTGTGAGAGGACTATATAACTGGTAGGGAGCGATTTCGGACACAGCATATGTGTTAGTTGATGCACACTATCCGGCTAGCTATTTTGGATCATTTATTCACGCTATGTTACGATTCTGTCATTCAATGAATGAATGTGGGCGTGTGCTTGGTGGAACTGACGATGAGTCTCCCCGTGCGCCTCCAAACATTTTCCCAAAAATGCAGCGGCCGTGAGAGATGCGGCAGTCATGCGATGGAAAAAAACGTACAGTTAAGCAGGCTTAACTGAGATAATGGAATTTATGTGGAACGTTTTGTAGGAATACACACAAGCAAAGCAGCTTACCTGCTGGAGATATCTTTATCAAATTGATAAAGATACAATATATAAAACTAGAATAGCTAGCTAGCTTATGCAAAGACTGGGAGCAGACAACCTTAAGTTGCTAATTCTGAAACATCCCAAACGCGATCGGGAGACACGCGGCGAGACGTCACTACAGAGAACGGGCGTTGTTCACCCGTTAATCATAATGAAGTATGACTATTATGTTCCTTATAGGCTACAGAAATGCACCAGAATGTAATCACTTCTTTCTTTCATCATTTCCAACAACAAAAATTTCATCCAGATCCATGCTCAACTTTTTCAGTTATCGAGGGGACAAACCAACGTGGCTGAAAACATAACCCGCTCCGCCCCAGCGAAGGTAAAACTGTAAAAATCTGATTCTAATGACAAACTAAGAAACTAGAAGTGCAATTCCAAGAAATTGCATGGTTGTGAATGCAGCAAACTGCCAATTTTCAGTGTTTGGGACTGGCCATGCTAGGGTAACGTGTATGTGTGGGTCTAGCCTGCTTAACCTAAATGCATGGGGTCTGGTTAAGGATGCAGTTAAAGTGTGTTGGGTCTGTATATCTCCCCCACTAAATCACTATGGGATGAATCTACAATGCAGTGTAAATTCACCCCTGCGTATTTTGTATGCGTACGTCGGAAAATGTGGTCATGGCAACCTTCTGTATGTCTCCCCCATTGTATCCCTATGGGATGTCTGACCCTGTTTTCCAGGAATTACGGGAAAACCATTGGATATTGCATTCACAACCAATCATCTCTCTATCTTTGCAGGAGAGTGGCGTCTGAGTTGTCGTACCAACCCTCTAGTGATCCCCGTCAGCCACGACCTGTCGGTGGCGTTCTACCACACCAAGGCTATCGTGGTTCTGTTCACCAGCCCCCGGGTGGCCATCTCCGGGGTGGGCCTACGGTCCTTTGAGGGGTTCGACCCCATCACCATCAGTGGTTGCCAGAGCAACGAGATCTACAACCCTACGGGGCAGAGGTAAGACAGACTCTGTTGTAAGACGATAGCATTCGAGGAGGACGCGGTACAGTGCATCCTCAAAAGCACCTTTTCACTCCACTCTAGAGATCCATTCATTAATTCATTCATTCATTTAATTCTCCATATTGCATTTACATGACAGCAGTACACACACATGGAATTTTAGTTGGCCATGAAACAACTCCCTCAACATCAACAGGTAATGAACAAGGTCAACACAAAAAGAAAGAAAAGAAGCACATAAAGTGGCATTTCCATATAATCAGCACATGTAACATGTCAACATATCAAGCAGGGCTACCCCCTGTGTTCAGTAGCATCACTGCGTGTGGGGAGAAACTGTTTCTCAGTTTAGTGGTCTTAGAACACAGGGCTCTGTTGAAAAAACAGTTTCTCAGTCTAGTCGTCTTAGTACACAGGGCTCTGTAGCGCCTTCCTGAGAGAAGGGGGAAGGAAAGGTGGTGCACAGGGTGGGGAAGGGTCCACTACAATGTTTTGGGCCCGGTTCCTCACATTGTTCTGGAAAAGGTCCTCAATGGAGGGTAGGGGGCACCAATTATTTTCTCCGCCATTCTAACCACCTCCAATGAGAGAAAAGTAGACGTTTTTAGTTTCTACCGCGCTTTCACAGCAGAGCACACCACACCTGGGCAGCTGTTCACTTGTCTCTCTGTTCTAGCTGTTATAATCCCAAGGTGCTTTAAGCTACTTCTGGTTCTCATGCTGCGCTTAACCCCTGGTTTTAGGACACCCTTAACCTGTGCTTAAGAGCTGTTGACACGTTCTAAACGCCGGCAGCACTGCTGTGATAGTCGGGGGTGGGGGGGTTAACAAACCCCCCACCGAACCGAGAATTACCCCCCATGTGTCGTGTTGACAGCTCAAAGCCCTTTTTAATGGCCGGTGTGAACGCCGCGGTACCAAGCACACGGAAGCCAGCTAGGGATGCCCAGTCAGTGTGCAGGATTGGGTAGTACTCAGATTATAGTAATCATATTACAAAAAATAGTAACACTACACTCGTCCAATTCGGTTGTTGCACGGTGATGGCATGGCTTGGTGGCGGCAGACATTATGGTGGTATCATTGCGGTTATTTTAAATAAAGTTAACACATTAAATGGTCCATCGGCAGCAACGACCACTGCGTGGAAGTAGAACCGCCGACGGCAGCGTTTTTTATTTTCCGCACGGCTCGTGTTTCCGCGCTCCTCACACGTCATTTGTAAGTCGCTGCTCTCGCGTTTCCCGCCGCCGCGCTATGACGCTGATTAAGTGTGTAACGGTCCTCGCGCTACACATGCTTCTCTTTCCGAAGTTTAATTTATGCTAAAGTCATTTTCAGCCAAACTCTGCATCCTCAGCGTCTCTCTCTCTCACCCTCTCTCTCTGCCTCTCTCTCTCTCTCTCTCTCTCTCTCTCACACACTCTCTCTCTTTCTCTCTCTCTTCTCTCTCTCTCTTCTCTCTCACCCTCTCTCTCTGCCTCTCTCTCACCCTGTCTTTCTCGCCTCATCCTCTCTCTCACTCCCTCTCTCTTCTCTTTCCCTCTCTCACTCTTCTCTCTCTCGCACCCACTCCTCTTTTCTCTCTCTTACCCTCTCTCTCTCTCTCTCTCTCTTTCTCTCTGTCTGACTCTCCCCATCCTCTCTCAATCTCTCTGTCTCTCTCCCCATCTTCTCTTTCACTCCCTCACTCTCACTCTCTCATTCTCCTGCTCTCTCACTTTCACACTCTGTCTCTCTCCCTCTCCGCCATATTATCTATCTCTCACACTCTCTCTGTCTCTCTCACCCCCCCCCCCCCCCCCCCCCCCCCCCCCCCACACACACACACACACTTCCTCCTTTCTGCACTACATGGCGTCCAAGTGAAATCGTTCAATCGTTTTTTTTTTTCTCTTGTACAATCAGGGTTGTCTACGTCTAAACCAGCTCGACCTCCTGCGAGGTGGTTTATGTTTTCACTTGTACTTTCAGCTTGTAAAAAAACAGCGTATACTGACCTCATTTCTCACAGAACAGTGCGGTCTGAGACCCCACTTGGGTGGCATGCGAGGTCCAGGGTCTGATTCTTAGCCCATATCTTGTCATATGCAGTATTAGAGTAGCACTAGTCGTTCCTCAATTGGTGGTGCTGTGTGGATTAGTGACTGACCAATATTAACTTTTTGACCTGATATCGATCGACCGATGCTTGCCCGGTGGGCCGATACCGATAACCATATAACCGATATGTAACTGAAGTGAATTTTAGAGCTGTAAAAGAAAGCAAAAACCTGAAACAATGAGTCCTGTCATTCCATTGTCAATCAGCTTATTAACAGGGTTGGGAAGAAGTTACACTTGTTTTAGTGTTGTAGTCATTTCCATGGCATCGTCATTAAGAACAGGGGGAGACTTTCTCAGGTACATATTGCTGGTGTTCTTTTGCTTAGGTTTATTAGACACCTGGCTCATGGAAATTATATGGATAATGGCACTCACGCACTACATTTAAATGTCATGTCATTTTCATATAGGGGAAAGGGACAGTTGGAGGGAAAATCATGAATGTCTAAATGTCTAAAAAATGACTACTTTTAACCATGCATGTAATTGCAAAAATATTGCAGATTCCTCCGTATCAGCAGCGAAATTCACCAATACCGATACAGCACCAATATGGAAATATGCTTGCATATTCTAATAAATAAACTGCAACTATACAAAGCCTCCTCCGGAAATCAACTGAAATAAATTGCAATTATGACTAACGATTATTGTTATACAATACGTCCATGTCCATGCCTCGAACCTGATTAGTGATTGGTCTGGCTCGCCAGGCTGATTCCAAAATCATCAGATTCCTTGTACACACAGAAGTGGGCAAAGCAGCTGCCAGTAATACAAGGCATTGAGCTTAATAGGGCTATTGCACGTGACATCGCAGCTTGGCAGTGACATTTTGGTGGTATACGTGCAGATAAGTTGGTATACTCTACCACTTCACGTCCATTATATAGGGGCAAATGCAATGGATGTAGTTATGCTGCCACCTGCTGGCAATTGATAGCATATTGGATAAATCAATGATAATAATAGAAGACATTTAAACGGATAATGTTATGCAAATATTGCTCTCTGCCTGTTTGTCTGACCGCGATGATATCACTATAAAGTCTGCCGCCGCCAAGCTGTGACGTCACCGTACAACAGTACCATCATTAAAATTTAAATTCTCCGCACACCTATTCGACCCCACCCATCTACGTATCTTGATTACCCCAACAGGCAAAGTCATCAAGCTGTGTATGAGTATATAAGTATGTATTCTGTTCAAATTCTTGACCAATTTTCGGCAAGCGGCGCATTGCGCGCCCTGGATGGCCGGCAAGCGTTCGGGCAGAACGGGTAGAACGGATATAACAGATAGAAAGGATAGAACGGATAAAACGGGTAGAACAGATAGGGCAGATAAAACGGGTAGAACGGATAGAATGCGTAATGCAGGAAAAGCCGTAGCGATGCTGCTGGCGTCCGCTCCGTGTGCCCCCTGGTGGGTGAGGAGAATACTTTTCCAGGTAGTTAATTGTAATTTATGGCTGGATCCCCCACCGGGGCAGCCCCCTCAAAACCACAAGACAACATGTTTCCCAGCCAACGCAGCCCACAGTAGATCCACACACAGACACACACAGACACACACGCACATACAAACACAGACACACACACACTCACAGACACACAGATACACAAACACATACGGACACACACACACAGCCAATGCAGCCCACAGCAGCACACACATGCACAGACACACACACAGACACACTCCTGAACCTACCAACATGGGTGGTGGTTGTGGACTTTCTCTTCTAATTTTTCCCCCTTCCTCCCTCCTTTTTCTCCCGCTCTGTTTTTCTTGAGTGTGTAAACCGGTGAAGCACTAAGTGGCGTTATTACCATGATACTTAATTAGCGTTGTTGCTAAAAACCTTCACAAAGGTTCATTTTCCAAATCATCAAAAGTCATCTTACCAGGTTCTCCAATAAACGGTGTGGGTGTACTCACCAGGGTTTATTCAGGATACTTCAGGACAATTCAGCAATCGACACAGGCAGTTCCAGAGTGGCACCCATTGTCCCTCCACCAGCATCCGAGATGCTCTGGCTCACTTCCCCTGTTCCGTGACTTGTGTTGGCAAATCATATCACCTGGCACGTACTTATGCTTACAATAATAATAGCAGGTGCACTCCGCACTGCAGACAACATGGTCAACGATATTATTCTCTGTGCTATTTGTCAGACAGGCTCTTGGTTGGCCTTCACCCACATCAGTAGACATGTGATGGGTACTGATAGGGTTGGGTAGTAACCTCTCATCTGCTCCTTCCAGCTGTGTTCACTACTCGTGCGAAGCCATCGACTGCCAGGAGCCACTGATTCGTAACGCTGAGTTGCGCTGCAGCAGCCCCGGACGCCACTTCTACAACGGAGACCGCTGCTCCATCGTCTGCTACTCGGGTTATGTCATCACCGTGCACCATGACCACGACCTCGTCAAAAGCCAGGTGCGTAGCAATGGTTTTTCTTTTAGATAAAAACATTTTTATTTGAAGAACAAATGTAACGTATGTGAAACGCTCATATTCAAATTCCTGAGCAGTAGGCTGCACAGCCTTATTACCGTAGGCAATCGACTGCTTATAAAGTCCCCTGTTATGCTGTCTGTACAGTCATGGTACTCTAACTTCTATCCCAGCCCCTGTTGCTCCCGTTGCATTGTAGGAAATCTCACTTACCCATGTGATCTAATTCTAACCTATCATGTGTTGCGTGTGTGAAGTTTATCCCACAGCAAAGCATCCACGACCACAGATCACGAGGATAGAAAAGCTGTTATGCAAAGACCAGTGGTCCGCTTTTCGTTTTTTTATAATGAAACATCCGAACAAGAAAAAAAAACAAAAAAAGAGGAGACAACCAAGGGGCAAACGTTTAATGTCTTGAGAACATTACATTTAATGTTAATGTAAGGAAAGAGGTCACAGGCAGGGGGTGGGAGG
>OMKY01117764.1:0-16229 GCA_900302395.1 Bregmaceros cantori | reverse complement strand
CACCAATACAACACATGATAATGTCCCGTCTCACCAACACAGCACATGATAATGTCCCTTCTCACCAACACACGATAATGTCCCGTCTCACCAACACAACACATGATAATGTCCCGTCTCACCAAGACAACACACGATAATGTCCCGTCTCACCAATACAACACATGATAATGTCCCGTCTCACCAACACAGCACATGATAATGTCCCTTCTCACCAACACATGATAATGTCCCGTCTCACCAATACAACACATGATAATGTCCCGTCTCACCAATACAACACATGATAATGTCCCTTCTCACCAACACAACACATGATAATGTCCCTTCTCACCAACTCAACACATGATAATGTCCCTTCTCACCAAGACAACACACGATAATGTCCCGTCTCACCAATACAACACATGATAAGTCCAAGCATTTACAGATCACTCCGGAAATGAACGGCTGTCCTCTGGATCTCCTCAAGCAACAGCAAAGTGCTGACTCGACAGTTTGGCCCATTAATATACGATACACTTATGCTCTGGGCAGACTTGAGCCAGGAGCTGTTCCCCACCGCCCCGCCCCACCCAGTGCTTGGAGGAGGAGGGGTCGGTGGCGTAGCAGCATCTAAAGTACAAGCATCTATTGTCTGACCAACAAGCATGTGGAGGAACATTAGAGATGCATGTCCGGGTACAGGGGAAGAGAGCCGCTGTGGCGCCGTTCACCCTGCCCTGCCATCATTCCATCAGGGAGACCACTATCTGCATGGATTTTTAACTCGTCCGGTGCCAACCATTTTTCAAATTCGGCACGTCCCAATGCCAGGGTTCTTTCGACCCATAGAAAATGAACTGCAGTGTCCTTGTCAACAAAACACATGCCAAAGTAAACTTCAGACTTTCCTTTCACCAGAAAGGAAAACAAAAATACTTGTTTCCACCTGTTTCCATTCTTCAGTTATAGCCTCCAGAACAGGGGTGGGTATCACTGAAAATAGATGATTTCTCACAAAATCTGTTGTAAATGCGGGTGCAGTGCCAACGGTGGCCGGCTATATATACCACCACTATGCGCTCCCTTCATAGGCCCGACAGGCGGCGTGTTGCCCCCTCTGGCGGTCAGATAGAGGTACTGCACCATCTATTTCTTTTGTTAATAAAACCCAAAGACGCGACAACATGTCTTTGGCACTGAATGACTTAAGAGTGAATTTGTTGGGGTTAAGTAAGAAAACAAGTAGTTTGGTTCTTTATTAAGAGCAACACTATAAAAAGGTGCCCGAAAGGAGTATGTTCAATAAGGCCACCGCATGGACCGCCGTGGCTTTGTTCTTTGTACAAATTGAATTTTAAAAGCTCTGCCAGTCATTACGGCTCCTTTTAACCCTAATTTACTGATATGAGATGCTAATCAGGCGGCCCCTGTCTCACACAGCCTATTCAAGTCTGCATTAACCAGCTATGCATTACTATGGGCCGTGTATGCTGAAGCATACATTTGAATGCTGAACATTTAGTTGTCCCAAATACTGTCTAGGAATACTACCTTCCCCTAGCTGTAATTCCCCCTAAAGGGTTGAAGGAAGATTGTCAGTAGTATTGAGTATTCTTGTTCTGCTTGTGTCAGACTGTGTTCAAGTGTTGCCTTGCCAGGGGCATGGCGGCGCATTCCGTCCTATAGACATCACAGACTCCACAACATCAATGTGTGGTGAGAAGAATCTGATTGGCCTAACAGGATAAGTAACATGTAGAATTATTTCCATTGTCTAGGAAAAGGACATATTTTCATATGTCCGCCTATGCCAGTCTTTGTTACTTAATGCGTGATAGTCATGTTTAGCCACTTCTCCACTACAAAAAAACTCAAGGAACATATTGCCGCATCTCAGTTAAGTTTAGTTCAGGGAAAGAGGAACGTGTCTCCACTGTTCTTGAAGGCCATGAAGGGGGTGGTGCCGATTTTTCCTGTGATTGGTCGGCCACGTTGTGTTACCCCCTCGGAGCGTGACCAATCGGCAACCAGCAAACATGGCCACCGACGACCACATTCCAGACCAACACCTCACTGGGTCCTGAAACCTGGCGTGGCCTGGCCGATTTGCGCTCGTGGAGAAGCAATTTTCCGGGTGGATGTGCATGTGAACTGCGCTGCGCTGACCTAAAGTAAGCCTTTAGAAAAGGGGCTTTAATTGTTAATGATCTCAAAACATGAATCATGGCTTTGCTGCAGAAATGATAGAAAGTACGCTGCCTCACCAATTGGGGGGATTCAAACCATCAACCAGTCGGCCTTTAAACTTTCAAAAGTGATACCAACAGAGCTACGGCCACCACTTAACATCATGGTCAAAGTGACCATGGTCCATATGGCACAGATGACAGGTCACAAACAATGGCAGCTGTCAAGAGAGCAAAATGTGTGTCTTTTAAGAATAAGGAACGTAGAATGATAGATTTGTACTACGAGACAATGGCTGTATATGGGGCGCACACCATTTTCTAGCGGTGTCTGAATATTCCATGTACTCTATATAGTTTGGAGGGTATTTCCGGTCTCTGGACGCCACGTCCGGTGTCATTGAGTTTGCCGTGCTTTTGACAATTTTTCAACATGTATATTCAGTGGGAAGACACACCTACAGGGTTATTTAAAAACGGATGGTGGTAACTTGCAGTGTACTATTGCACAGGAATGCATTTGTGGGTCACAGACTACATGCGGATCTGTGACCCACAAATGCATTATTTAATAATATCATGCAATAATAATAAACATGTGACCACTCGGTGAGTAACTTTAAGTCGGATTTTGACTGTATTTCATCAATATTTATACAAAATTATGAACGAAGAGAGTGGGATGATGTGTAATTGGTCACAGACCGACACCTAGTGGTCGAATTTTGAACTGGCGTGCATTTTGTGTGTTTTGTGTGCTCGGACCTCGATCCAGTACCAGAGTTGGCATACGGAACAATAAGGCACCGGAAGAGACCGTAACAACGGCGGGACAAAATGACTCCCACCAGTGTTTCGTAAACCCGTCTATAGTGCACTCAAAGTATCCCATAATGCACCGTGAAAAGTAGTGAGCATCGATGTTCCCTAGACCTGACAATATAACCCAAAATGCATTGCAAAATGCATTTAAATGACAGACTGACGCGGCAGGAGTTGTTAGTGGCCGACGATGGCAAATAGTTATAAATGTAAGTACTTTTGACTTTTTGTGATGATTGTTTTATAATGTTCTTATCATTTTCACGGCGCCAACTCTAGTGTCCGAAATCTCGGTCGCTGTTGTTGCGTGAACTATAAGTGAGTGCACTATATAGGGAGTAGGGGATAGGGAGCGATTTCGGACACAGCCATTGTGAGTTTAAACAACTTCAAACCGCCGCCGATGATGGTTTTATGGCATTGTCGAAACGCCCATCTGCAAAACAATATGAGCACAACAACAACAGCGCAAATGTTGGAGAGTCACCTGAAAATAGTCATCCAGGTGTGCCGGCCATAATGGAAAAAGTATTGAATAATTTATGACCAGACATCTCCTTGCAGATGGATCAATCCGTCACTTTTTCACAATGCTCCGTTTCATCCATTGCATGTACTTGATGCATCGTACATTAATAACGATCTTTAGCGCCAGTGCACTTTGCCCTAGCACGTAGTCTGCTCTTGATCTATAACTAGCGCATATTGAATTACTGATGGGCAAAAACTATATGGAAAAATGAAAACATAGGAGATAAAAAAACAGATTTGACCTTAACTCTATTTCCTGTGGGGTTCATACCAGAACTACTGTCTATAGGATGGATTGATCTAATGTGGGCCACTGCCTAATGTGGGACACCTAAGCTCCAGTGGCTCTAGCTCTTCCCTAAACTAATGAATATCAGTGAAACTCCGGTAAAAGCAAACTACGGTAATGTTTCTAACATTAAGTTCAACTGTTCAACACTGTGCCACATTAGGCAATTGACTGTCCCTCATTAGGAAGTTGCAAAAAAGGCCCACATTAGGGCAATCAGCTGAAATAAAACTACATTTCATAACGTTTCTACTACCAGGATTGGGTGAGTTGGCAGGGTGAGTGCACCCACAGAGGTAACTGAGGTTTCTGAGTGGAAAAGGGGGTGAGGGTGGGGCCCGTCTGACTGACTGATTTTTCTAGTGGCACGAGGACAAGTTGGCACGCCACACTTCCAGCACTGCGGCAGCGGATGAAAATGCAAATGCTCTTAGAAAAATTACTGCAATAAAATAAAGTCGCCCCCCCACACACACACCCCCTCCTCAGTGTGATATGTCACATCTGAGAGGGGTGGGTACCCAGGCAAGGTGACAGCAGTGGCAGGCGGTGGAGGAGGGGAAAGGGGTACAAGCAGCAGAGCTTTCAGTTTACGTGGAAAAGGGGGAAAAAACAGAGGAAACCGGTGTGAGTGATGCCAAATCCGTGTGGAACATCGCTACTTATGAGATGCCGCACCTCATAAGTCATGGTGCGGTCGGCCCGGGTGACGGCACACATTAAAGGACCCACGAGTTGCCCCGTGATGGGAGTATGCACAGCGAGGTAACCGTGACCAGCCACAGGAACCCGCTAGCAATATGGCGAGCCACCAAGTATTTTCCAGGAATGACAATGATGATTTCACCTGAGATTATTCATCCGAGAAACAAGTTATGTTGCTCTTCTCATTATTTCCATTAAAATAATGTATTTGTGTATTGGTCGGTCAAAAAATGAAAACTAAAATGGTACGGACACGTCACAAGATCCCAAGGACTCTCAAAAACAATCCTTTAGGGGAATGGTGGCAGAGTGGTAATAGAGCGTAGGTCGAGCAGCGCCGCGGGTTCTCACCCCCTCTTCATCTTTTCTGCAATGTATCCCCTGGAGTCTTCATCCCAGTTTCCGATCCTATCACTATCTCTCTCAATAAAGAATGAAAAATGGCAAAAAAAAATGAAAGGAGAAGAGGAAGACAGAGAAAGCGATGAGAAGATAACATCCAAGAGTGGGCAAGTTGCAGGCTGAGTGACACCATGCGAGTGGCCGAGGACAGAGAGAAATTGAGAGAGCTGGTTGCAAAGTCTTCAGTGGCGCCCTTACGGCGACTACGGGGGTGATGATGATGCTGAAGATCAAGGAAAAACATATTTCAGTATACATTTTCAGCAGCAACTTGCCTATCATTCAAGTCTGTCAGCACCAGAATACCTTCGACTTGATTCCAGCTACCTCAGAACAGAACGTGCCTTAAAAAACACAGATAATGATTTAGTTTCACACGTAACACCACCCAGCCAGTAGCTACACCTACAAGACTATGCTGTTGTGGAAACCAACTTTTAAAAACACGTTTCCTGTAATTCTCAGACATGGTTTCGGGAATCGTGCTGAAAACGTCTCCTTAAGGAGGAATCTCACATTTATTGAGGCCTCGGGCCTGCAACCAAGAATGCCGTTCATAGGGGCCCCTTGAAGGCTGCCTGTGCCTGCAATACCGCTTTACCCTCAGTCAGTGCGAGGTGGAGGGTCAGCCAAGGAGAACACATATTCAGCACAAAGTGGAGCGAGGCCCCCCCCCTTCTACATAGACACATTATTAGGTGACAAATATTGTTCCCTGGCGTCTAGTTCAGAATAGCGGCCCTAGATTATAGGGTGGATTGCCAGCAGCTCCCTAAACTAATGAATGTCATTGGAACTATGGTAAAAGCAAACTATGATAATGTGTCTAACATCAAGTTCTAATTGTTCAACACTACATTTCACTGTCCCACCACAGGCAACTCACCGTGCCACATTGGGAAGTTCCAAAAAATGCCCCACATTAGGGCAATCCACCCTAAATGTTGCTAATATAAAGATTGCTAGAGAAATAATATTGGTTTCATGATAACCTGCCTTTCTTGAAAAAGAAGAAAACATATGTAAACCATTTGTCAAATAACTATCACATGGCCATGTCGGCCTTCAAACAACGGGCAGCTGTAGGCCTTCAAGGCACAGTGCCAGGTGGAAGGAGGAGAGGAAGACAGAGAAAGTGATGGGAAGACAACATCCAAGAGTGGACAAGTTGCAGACTGAGAGGCACCATGCGAGTGGCCGAGGACAGAGAGAGATGGTTGCATAGTCTTCAGTGGCGCCCCAACGGTCAGCCAGACTACGGCATTCAATTGTAAATAGTCCAGTTTAACACTATAATGTACTTATAACTGTTTTGAATTTGTAAAAGGACTTTCTCTGATTTTATTATTTTTCGCAAATTCGCAAATCATTGACAGTGGCTGCCACTCGAGTTGCGATATACGGGTCAGTGTCTTGCCCAAGGACATTCTGGAATGGAGACTGTCGAAACCGGAATTAGAACCATCACCCTTTCGGTCATAAACTCTGCGGTCGTTTGAACAGCCGCTTTCCAAACTGAGCTACAGCCAGCCCTTGAATCGTTTTGCAACACATAGCATCAATACACTGCGACACCCTTTTTTTATCAGACAATTTGTCCTGCAGTGAATGACAGTGATGTTCCAAAATTCACCTTAACCGTAATCCGGCTTTCAAGCAACCGCTGTGTCACAAGTCATTTCACATCAGCCAACTAAAAACCAAACGGACTTAATAGAGCTGTTGCACGCGACGGCACGGCTTGGCAGCGGCAGACATTTTGGTAGTATCACGTATGGTGAAGTCAACGCACAAGTATTGTTAACGTACAACTTCACCTCCATTGTATAGGGGCAAATGCAATGGATGTAGTTAGCCTGCCCTTTGCTGCCGATTCATAGCATATTACCATGGCTGAATAAATATTAGAACACTTTTAAACGGTCAATGTTTGTTTAAACGGTTTGCCGCCGCCAAGCTGTAACGTCCAATTATAAGCAGGAATAACATATCTGTCGATATGTGTGATTGCAAAAGTAAAACGGGCAAACACCATCATTGGGAAAAGGCACTCGTTTAGCACTAGTTTGCACAGCAGCTGGAAAACCCAGCGGCGCCACCAAGGGAGAGCTTTGATGCGCTGCTCTCTGCTAGACTGAGAACAGTATGACCTCTGATCATGTTTCAATGCACACCAAGGACACGCCACCACTCACATCCCATCCTCTATTTCTTCTACTTTCTTCCTGGCCACCTGTCTCATTCACTTATCCTCCTCTCTCTATCCCCTTCTTTTGCCCCATCCATTGTAGCGCTCTCTCTCTCTCTCTCCCTTTCGCTCTCTCTCTCTCTCTCAAGAAAACCATACAAATATTAGCATATGAATTCAGTGTAATGAGTTTGTGTCCGAGTAATTAACTTCATCGTTGTACATTTGTTTGCTGACGTGAACCAAAATTGACTACATTTCAAGTTGACATGATCAATTTCTGTGTCCCTGTAAATATTTCTCAAAAATGTAAAAGTAGAAATATCTAATCGATTAATTGACTAATCGTTTCAATAAACGGTAACTAATCAACTATTAAAATAATCGTCTTTCCACCTCAACCATGTGAAAGGTAGTGTGCAACATGATGGGAGTATTGCCATGTGGGTCATAAGGTTTCAAGACAACAATTGGTTGACATATACACCCAGAACAAGCAAGCTGCAGCGATGCAACCTCAAACTCAAACTCAAACTTTATTTATTTGTATAGCACTTTTCATGCAGAGCAACACAAAGTGCTTTACAGAAACAGAACATCGAACAGAACAACGTTACCCACAGCCTCCCAACCCAAACAAACTGGCACACACTCAACCATGGAAACACACACAGACAGACACACACGCAAACAAATACAGTTGGCTGATGTAGCGATGACGGTAACATTCTAGTTATACTCCAGATCAAAGAGATGTGTCTTGAGCTTCTTCTTAAAAACATCGACAGTCTCCACGGCCCTGAGGGCCTCCGGAAGACCATTCCACATTCGAGGGCCATAGAAGCTAAATGCGGCCTCTCCATGCGATTTGAACTCGTGGAACTAAGAGACCTGTGCCGCTGGACCAACTTCATAATAAGCCAAAGTATTTCTGGTAATTGTATGCAGATTTACTGTGTACCAAATGGGTAAAACCACAAAAAGATGAACGTATAGAACCCCATGGTCATCTGTGATTAACCTGGAGTCAGCGGGGGTTTCGGGACTTTAATAATCAGAAACCCTCTCCCAGGCGACTTAACCGGAGGTGTCCAAGTACAGTGTTGGGCAAGTTCACTTTCAACATGAACCTGTTCAAATCTCAGTTCAGTCCTTGTAAAATGAATTTGTTCATTCATCGTTTATAGGTCATCATTTTGAACTATGAACAGTTGGTTCACAACACTGTCCAAGTAGCGCACCACGGATCTCCCTCTTTGGAGTGAATGTCCTGCGAAACCTCTTCAGACAATTTTGACGGGTTCACAGCAGGCTTTCCAGCCATTGCTTCGGCACTCTTACGTGGGCTGAGAGTACTTTGCCCTCTAAATAATATAATAGTATAAGTTATAGTATAAAATATAAAAAGTAGTGAACTTAGTTGGTCAGATAAACAATAATTTCGCTTGGTATATAGATCTGGCTCACTTCCATTCCTGCCCCCCCTACTCTTTCTCCATCTATCAGTACATCCTGCCTGTATTTGTACACCAACCATTTCTCTATCTAGCCGTAACTACATCCCACTCTTGAACTAGGCCTATGCAGTCATCTTCGATCCCCAGAATGATATCCCCGAAATGCGATGCTTCTAGTCCCCTCTCATCCCACCACTCCTGACCACCTATTATATATAGTTAACATTATTTATAATATTCTAATATTTAACATATATTTAATATATATTTACAAAATATTAGGGGACATGTTATTGTCCGGGAAAATGTCCCTCACAAAATACCCCACATTCTCTCTCTGTCTCTCTCTCTCTCTCTCTCCTTACCTCCCTACCACCCCTTTGCATCTCGCTCTCTCGCCACAAGCATGCGTACTGATATGTTGACGATATTATGACATCAATTATTTGGTGAGGGGCAGGTCAAAACCACACCAGCATCCTGTTTCCAGAGAGGCGCGCTCTGTGTCCACCCCGTCGGCCCACAATTAAGTTCAACCCAGATTCAATCAGAGTATCAGTAGCTGTGCAACAGTGGAGCCTGCTGTTCTACAACAGGACGACATCCTCCCCCACTGCCGCCGCCCAAACCCTGGCCCCAAGCGCCTCACGCCCCCCCTTCATAAGCTGGAGGGCAGTGCTCAGACAGACACTGACCCGGGTAATCACTCATTATGCCTGGGAGGGTAGAGGAGGGTGCAGGGGTCTGTTCCTCTTCACCGCTGGTTGAAAAGTGTTCTTCTGTTGCTTATCCATAATTGGGTTATTGGGTGTCAATATCTTTTAAATAAAACTGTCAAATCAAGTCAACAACTGCATGCATTGTTATACATTTCAAGCCAGCGTTCATTATTTCGGGTTTTGAAGCAAAACGGTGCTTTATGTTCACCGTTACAGCGGTGGCCTCAATTAAAACATTTTCATCAAGAAATGTTTCTAAAAGTGCATTTAATCCCTGCTCCTGGGCAAATGTTACTAATCCTGATTACATATTTTAAAATGTCGTAAAGATTAGCCTTAGAGGAGAAAAAAAGACTATATTTTAATTGCCAGTATGTTAGTCTACTAGCGCCCCCACCCCAGAGCTACTTGATCTCGGGACCTCCCACTGGACAAAATATGCACTACTATTTATTAATGATGTGTAATTGAACAGATAATATATATACATAGTTATATACACGGATAAATGAATCAAATCAAAAGTCTGAAAACATAAATTGCATATGCATGGGGCAACTTGCATTTCTTATGGGGGAAAAAAAAGTGTCTCATGAATTTTAGCAATTTGTATTAGACTGAATTTGTGGCCAAAAGATCAACTGCAAATACATGACAAGTCATCTGGCTCTCAAACATCAGTCATTGTTATGCCCCCAAATGTCAGACACAGAGAGGCATTCATCTACCTCCAGACGATCTGTCAAATGGCAGTGACATTGCACTAATAGGAGACATGGTTGACATGGATGTCTTGGAAGTCTGGTGTGTGAACATCCGTGTGAGCAGTCGCTATACATCAACAAATGGACAAACATCGGAAGGTTCGACAGCAAACGTTGAAGAAACGGCGTGTAGTTGCGTGATTCAAGGTGAGCTACTAGTGCTACGAGTACTAGTTCGTGTCACAAGATCCCAAGGACTCTCAAAAACAATCCTGCAAGGCTAAGTGGAAGGAGGAGAGGAAGACAGAGAAAGCAATGGGAAAATAACATCCAAGAGTGGACAAGTTGCAGGCTGAGTGACACCATGCGAGTGGCCGAGGACAGAGAGAGATGGCCCAACGGTCAACCAGACTACGGGTGTGATGATAATGACTAGCGGTGGGAATTGATCCGACTTTCCTGAATCGTTTCGATTTCGTAAGGTCACAATACTTCAATTCAATCCACCAGTACGATTCAATATCTATCTATTTGCAAATGACTGAATTGTCGTTTTAAAATAAATACTGTCCATGTGAATGTGCAAGAGTGCCACACAGAGAGAAGAGACAAGAATCTGAATCATTTGTTTTAGAAAAAAAAAATGAAAAGTTTGAAATTCAAGTCAACACCATTTCTTAAAAAGATTGATTGAATTGAATCCATTCACAATCTTTTGAACCCAGCCCTATGAACTATATAGCTAGGTTTATAAAAATTGGGTAGTGAACAGATTTTATTGATGTTTCCAAGGTGATTCAGCCATTTTTGCAGGATTAACTTTGTGGCATACTTACTTGTTACACTCTCGACCCCATCAGCCCAGCTTCGATAACTATTCAAACATTGTCTGCTTTTTCCGTATTCAAGGGCAGAATTGTTGATTTTTGTACTGTTGCTGATGTGACTTTGTCAGTCACTTAGACAGGTTTTATTGCATTGGTTCATTGTTGCTAGCAATCTGCAGTTGTAACAACCGTGAAACATAATTAACTAGTAGCACTCAGAGATTGCAAACCTACACGTAGTGGTACAAAAAAAATAGTAAATTTAGTGCTAGCAGTATTGTGTGGCAACCCATTATCAATGCTCGAGTAGCGCAATTGCGATTGACCCCATAGACTGTATTCCCACTGGCAAACATCCCAACTACATTTCCCAGCGGCCCATGTGACCTGGAGTCTGGTCACGTAACTGCGGTAAGCGCCCAGCAATCGGTAAGTTGGTGATTAAGTATGATTATGTTACTTATAATTACTTACAATTCTTCCACATGTCTTTTCCAACAACTGTACAAAATTTCATCCAGATCCGTGCACAACTTTTTCAGTTATCTTGGGGACAGACAAACCAACCAAAGCTACCAAAAACATAACCTGCTTCGTGGCGCAGCCCCAGCGCAGGTAAAAACAGCATCAACTAGTTATAGCGCTCAAACATGCCCTTAACAAATGCTTTATTGAGACAGCCCTTAATCTTTACAGGAACATGTAAACCCATGTGTTTGGGATGCAGCATAAAACGACAGAGAAAGCGATGGGAAGATAACATAGTGGGCAAGTTGGAGGCTGAGTGACACCATCCAAGTGGCCGAGGACAGAGAGTGACGGAGAGAACTGATTGCAAAGTCTTCAGTGGCGAGAGTCGTGATCATATTGTCAATTGCAATTTTTAGGGCCACGACTATCATGATGGGGCATTTTCAAGTCACCCCCCGCCCCCAGATGCAACTGTCTGAAGGAAAGCATAAAACACATACCCGCGGAAGGTGTCCAGTGATTGCAAGCGTGTCCGCTTCGGTTTGGTGCCACTCGGCGCGTCCGGCGTGTTGGTGGACGGCATCTCCTGTCAGAATAAACAAATCACACAGACATGACATAAAATGGAACGACATAACTAGCTTTAGAGCCCATTGAGCATGCCGCATGGCAGGCCATAAACAGAAGGGAGCAACTGGATTTACGACAGTCAAAAACCACTGTTGCATGTGCACCAGAAACAAATGGGTGTTTGCGGTCAGAAACAGTGATTCTGACAGCAGCAAATGAATCTCTGTTATTCTCTGTCACACACATACACACACGGCTTTGGTTTAGTACAAGTGCTTTTGTGCAGTTGCAGAAGTAAATTATAATTGAGGATTTGGAAATAGAAGTGATACTTGTTATACTTGTAACGTATTGTGTTGACGTGATACAACGTCATGGTTTTGCATGCGCCTACGGCATCACATCCGCTGTGTAAGGTCTTTCACACACATACACACAGCTTAATTTAATATGAGTGCTTTTGTGCACTTGCAGAAGTAAATTATAATTGAGGATTTGGAAATAGAAGTGATACTTGTTATTATTTGTTATTATATATTTCCCCATATTTCTGAATGTCATGGTTTTAAATGTGTTGCCGCCAAGGTATCCGACTTTTAACATGATAACTTTTGAACAGATGGATGGATTTGTCCCAGATTTCAGGGTGTTAATGCTCTAGGGTAGGTTCATGGACTGGTTCAATTTTGGAGGCCAACACTTTCAAGATGGCTGAATTCAAGAATTTTTGTTTAGTCCATAACTTCTGACCGGGTGGATGGAAGTTTTTGCACAACACTGATCTATATATCTATTGAATATTAATCATATATACATAATTTAAATAATTAAATAAATACATTTCTTGAAAGAAATTGTTGAATCCTACAGAAAACATGGCTCTACAATATTTCTGTGGTTTATTGATGCTTTTATTTTGTTTTAGGCATAGGGTGGATTGCCCTAATAGGGGCCATTTTTTTGCACATTTTGTCCTAATGTGGGACAGTCAGTTGTCTAATGTGGTACAATGACATGTAGGATGGAACGAGGGAGGAGCTAGAGCCACTGGATCTTAGGTGTCCCAGATTAGGCAGTGGCCCGCATTAGGGCAATCTGCCCTATAGCTTTAGAAGTCGGAGACGACTGCATAGGCCTAGCTGTTAAATCCATGCAGTGCCGACAAGCCGTGCCATGGGGTCAAAGCAATGACCTTCCTGTTAAGAGATGTTGCATGACCTCTACCAACGACTTTGACCTCCTTCCAGCATGTTGACCCTCTAGCCATGACTCAATGTGAGCACTGCTGTTGATGTAGGTGCAGGTCGAGGCTGTGTCCGAAACTCACTACATGGGTTGATGAACCTACCCAACCAAAATTAATCAACATTAACTGTTCAGTAACCAATCCCAATAACCGTCCACAATTGGACAATCGAGCTTGGTAGTTAAGTAAACAGCTGCTATATTTCTTGAACTAAAATCTAAAAACAAAATCACTTTTGTGAAGCGGCTCGGGGCAGCTTCGGCTGCGATTTTTCTGCGCTATATAAAAATGTGTTTAGGTTGAGTTGATTTGAGCTGAGCCTTAACACACTGATCCGGGACAAATCCATCTGTTAAAAAATGATCGTTTGATTTGTGTTAACATGAAAGACCTTACGCAGTGGCGGTGCCGCATGCAAATCCATTACATCCCGTCGATCTGCGTTTCGGGGATGTAATTATGGTTTGGTTGTATTCATTCTCGGACTGCAAGTAACAATTATTTTGATCATCGATTAAACGGCCATTTTTATTGATGATTAATCGATTCATTTTTCCTTTACAAATCAGAACGATTATTAGCGTTAATTATTTTGATTATGAAACGTAGTTTGCAATATTGCAATGTTGCAATAATACTGCTAACTTTTTGCTCTTGCCATCTCCACTGACATTTCCATTTTTTAGTGTTAGCATGGAAGAGCGTAGTCTTTCCTGCCACCTTATAACATATTGTTCTTTTACACCGAACGTTACTTATTATCTTTATTGTATTGTTTGCATTGCTCTGGGTCTTAACAGTGGTCAGTATCTAAGAGAGAATGGGCGGGGCCATGGCACTGGGAATGGAGACTAGTATTGGGAACAACATATAATAAACAGCGGAGAATGGGCCAAGCAAGGAAACGAGTAATCAGTGCTGATCAATCCACTATATAGCGTCACAGGACTAGAGCACTACCAGCGGGCAGCGGCACGTGGGTTCACCCCGACATATATCATATAGCATTAAACAGCTGACAGGAACGAAGATAACCGTTCCGGGAACAATATTTTTTTGTTCTAACCGGTTTGGGAACATCAATTTGTTGGTGGAACTCATAAACGGAAATGTTACAATTCCGTTTCTGTTCGGAACAAACCGATTGGGAAAAAATATTGGTTCAAAGCCCTGCTATTAACCAATCTCCAGATCCACCAAGGCTAGTGGGATGTCCACCGCTCACTGCTACAGCTGAAGGCGGGGAGAGAAAGCGGGGGGAGGTGGGGGGGGATGACTCAAACACAGAAACACAGCCCCCCACCACCACCATCACCCTCCCTTTTGGATGGTTGTTTCAAGCTACGCCAGAGCAGGAAGACAGTGGCGCTAATACGCCGTGATGGATCTGAATGCCATCCTTGACGCATATGGAAGCCGGGGTGGGATGAGAGGAGCTATTCATACTGGCCAAAAATACAACGAACTACCGTTCCCTGGCGCTCTCTCTCTCTCTTCCACCCGCTCTCTCTCTATTCAATGTTGTGATGTTCCCAAGCAAAGCTGTCCACGCCCCCAACTCTCCATCCCCCTTACTAGCCAATCCATACCTAATCCTAGCCTAACACATTACCATAACTCTCCTAATACTAGCAGAGATTCAGATTTCTTACATGTACAAAAACAACTTTAGTAGGATTACAGATTACTGATCCAAATATCTACTCAAGTCAACGTAAAAAGTACAGGCTCTGAAGCGAAATATACTCAAAAGTATTTTTGAAAGTACAAAGTACAGGCTCGGAAATGTGCTGAAACATATTTACAAAAGTAAAAAGTACAAAAAAAATAGCCGCTTATGACAGAAAATAATTTCTTAGCTTGTCATGTTAGCGTAAAGATGCATATTGCACAAGATGTCACATCTGTATAGTGGTGTTTAAATTAGGCTGGATTATCTAATGTTAATAGCTCTTGTAAATCGGTACACAGTATATAGTCTATGAAAAGTAACAAGCCTGTTTTCTGAATGTAATGAGTAGAAAGTATTGATATCTGTGTTGAAAATCTACAGAGCACAACTAAATACACGTCAGAGAAATGCATTCTTCTGAAAGTACTAGTAATTTGAAAAATGTACTCAAGTACAGTACTTAAATATTTACACTTCGTTATTTACCATCTCTGAAAACAAGCGACACGGTTTTTAATAGAGAAAAAGTGGGCCATTTCCAGGGCCAAGTGAATCTTCATAAAGTTTAATGCCAGTGTCAAAGATACAAGTTCAAAACTAGGATTTTTTTCTTGGTGGTGTAAGGGGGCAGGGGGCAAGGGACACTACACAGACACAGGCATACTACGTCTAGTGCAGTCAGAAAGTATTTGCAGACTGAACCAATCAGGAATTTTTTAAAAAAAAAAGTTGAAGGAAAAGGTATTTGCGTGCCTAAATAAGAACCAACACATCATCTACACATCGCACATTGCTAGATGCTTGCATAGGGTCTGGGAAAAACAGGGTCGCCGTCGGTACGGAATCAATCAACCAATCAGCCCGGACGTGGGGGGAGTTTGTACAAGCTACGTGAGACGTGGGCGGAGTTTGTACAAGCTACGCGAGACGTGGGCGGAGTTGTCACGCCTCCACACTGCTTGTCCCACCTACTGTGCTGTGACTGGATAACATGATTTGATTGACACGTTTTTTGTTACGTTTCCGACCCTGGTTTTACCAGACTCAATACAAGCGTCTAACGATGTGCGATGTGTGGATGATGCGTTGGTTTTGGCTCGCCAGGCTACCTATATACAGGAGCAGTGCACAATTGTCACGGATTATGCACAAAGATCGTCACGCAAATGATGTTGTTAGATAGGGTTAGGTTGGGTCACACATGGCATATTGCTATGCTATTATGATATTAAACCCGCAGAATCTCGAGACTGGGGATTTGTATCTTCGGATTAATACGGGGCAACAGTTTCTTTATCGTTCTCTCTGGCTCTAGTCGGGAAGCTTGTCGTTTCGATGTCGTTCTGGATGCACCAGGGGGAAAACTTAAAATATACCAATGAAGACATGTCGGTATGCATTTCACCAATGCCAGTCGGTGGAGAAGTGTGCTGCTACGATAGGAAGGAGCGGGGG
>OMKY01117760.1:0-13837 GCA_900302395.1 Bregmaceros cantori | reverse complement strand
AAGAAGCATCTCTTTTTTTTAAATTAGAGTGATCTTGCTGGTATGGCTCTGTTCGCAGGAAAGGCAGCAGTAGTTTAGGGGATTTTCACCCCAGTAGGCAGGTTGAGATAGCTAACCCCCCCATGAACATAGCCAAGCGACGTGACAAGAGAACATGTCACATCATACACAACACTTTTTCCATCTTGGTTAGGTGGAGCAGGGGAAGGTGGTGGGTAGCAAAACAAAGCAGTACATGGTTTAGGAGCGGGTAAAATGTAAAGGGCGTGCTGAAGCTGTCCAGCCAATTGCTATGGGAGAGAATTAATCAGCTGAGGGGATACACCTGGATCAATTAGGAATGAATGAAGGGGAGGGCAGCAAGTTTCTTAACATGGCCTGCCAGAAATGACGCTAGTACTTTAAATATATGTTTAATAGATGAGTTTACACCCTAAAAACAGGACGCTTCCATTTTGTCAACACTTCTGGTGTCTGTATCACAGTCTGTGTCGCGCTGGACAGAAGTGGCTGGATTTTATATATATATATACATATATACATATATACATATATTTTGGCCACTGAAGCAGCAGGCTCAGTAAGGATGCTCCAGTGAATTCCCATGTCAGGGATCTCTCCCAGGGGGTCTCACTGTTGGAACAAGCCCTGAACATCCCCCAGGGAGTCTCCCAGGGGGTCACCCTAATTGGATGAACAAGCCAATTGGTTCCTCTCACAGTGAAGGACCACTGTCTGTATTCCAAGCCTGTTGAGGATATCTGATCTTCCCAGTAATCTGCAAAGCATGTTCATTTTGCAAGACAAGACGACAACAAGAAGACAAGACGAGAGACAACAACGCGGCGAATGTAAACATTCCGTGTGTCACAAGCTCTGCCAGGAGGCGGAAGAGCAGAAATGGAAGCAGGCTTCCTCGCCTGACGTCACAATCTCGTTCCTCGCTGGCCTGTGGTCCATGTTCCATACTGCTCTAATGTGTTCCTTACATTATATTCATAACAGGTTACTTTTGTAGTTCATTTAGCATTGTTGGTGGGAAATCTACGAAATATGCATCTACATCTACAGAATATGCATAGAATCATACATTTTAAAATAATTCAATTTGGGGGCGCGCGGTGGCAATGATGGCAATGAATCTCAATAAAAGAATGAAAACGGCGCTTGCGCCCAAAAAATAACTTCAAAAAAAGTCAATTTAAGTCTCGACATGTGAAGCTAATGGACATTAAAATAAAAATAGTATACACACCTGTTGTATTCTGGTGCCCCCACTGTCTTGACAATATATCATTCAGTATTGTCATGTATGTAGAGTTATGGAAGTATGTTGTAGGCTGTTTTATGATCCTTTATCATGATTAACATTTGAGACAGTCTACTGTGATAGTCATTGGCTGTCTCCGAAATCGCTCCCTATCCCCTACTCCCTATCTCTCATATAGTGCACTCACTTATAGTGCACTCAACAGCAACGGCAGAGATTTTGGACACTAGAGTCGGCGCCGTTGAAAATTATTAGCATTGTGGGATACTTTCAGTGCACTATATAGGGTACATGGAGAGTTCGGACACCCCTACAAAATGGCGTGCACCCCATATAGTGCATATGGGGGTTAGGGAGCGATTTCGGACACAGCCATTGTGATTTCAATTTGACTCAACATTAGTCCTTGTACAGTTTACTTCTCAAAATGAGCACACACCTCTCTCATCTCTTTATCATAGTTCACTTTCAATCTTCACATTTAGAACAATGTTCACCAATACAATTTTCTTTACAAATGCTGCCCAACCATGTAGATCATTTGTCGATCATTCATGATTAATCGTGCTTCTGCCTTTTGTCCTAATTTGGGTCCTATAGTACTACAAGTACTGGGCAGAGATGGCAAGTAATGAAGTACAAATGCTTAAGTAGAATTTTCAAATATCTATTTTAGAAATAATTTTTCTGTGAGTACTTTTTACTTCTACTCGGTAGATTTTTAACAAAAATATCAGTACTTATACTGCTTACTTTTCCTGAAACAGGGTCGTTACTTCTTTCTTTTATTTTTTTCTGCACAACATGGTAGGACTACATGTATAGCGTGAATGAGTCAGTAGGGGGCGGTACTCGGAAATGTACTGAGTACAGTAGCAGTTAATAAGTAGTTTTCATTTAGTCTTTGGGTGTGCCCCTCAAAAATATATATCGCATATGTAAGGTGTTCAGGCAAATTTAGGTTTTATGTACTTTTTACTTTACTTGAGTAGATTTTTGGATCAGTACTCTGTAGTCTTACTCAAATTGTTATTTAACAAATGTATTTTACTCTTATTCAAGTGAGAAATCCTGGTACTTTTACCATCTCTGGTACTGGGTACTATAAGTACTAAAATGTTTGCTCACATGCTTGCATACATTGGTATCTGAATCAGTGTGTGAAATACCCATCAATATTGGGGGGGGGGGGGTCCCCGAAAGTTGCGCAATATCGATCTAAAGACAATCGTAGATATAAAATATCGGTCCTGGACCGGTTCAGAACACAAACATTTTGTTTGTTCTTAAAGTTGCTCATATTGTGCAATGTTATGTTTAGTTATTGTTCAAACAAAATATATTTGGTGGACTTTCAAACTTCAGTGCAACTGTATAACTCCGTGCAACTGTGTAACTCCGTTACATTCGCTTCCTCATCTGTCCACAAGATGGAGCCCCAGATGCATGGGGTGAAAGTGACATGTGAAAGTTGGATGTACACAGAACCGGAAATAGTCTCCCAGACATAGGATATGTTAAAATATATAGAGAACCCTCCCAAAAAAAATCGTTTTTAACTGGTTTTGTGGATTTCATAATGTTCCGTTTCTGTTCCAGAACATTTGAAGAAATCTTTTTTTCATTTCCGTTTCCACTCCTCGTAAAATTCCATTCGTTTTCATTTTCCGTTTTCGTTCCTTGAACTGAGTCGGACCTTTTTTGAGAGCCTCCTCAAATTAAGCTTTGGACCCTCCCCTGGCCCCCCTGTATTTTGCACACTGATCTGAGCCCCTGTATAACATCAGGCGCAGCGACGTCTCCGATTCACAGCCTGAACCAACCATACGGATTGCTTGAGCACCATTGATCTTCCTATAGCATCATTCTGTGGTCTGAAATGGCCTGTTTCATGGAGACCATGTACTCATCCTGTTTTTGTTTAGCTTGATAATCTAATAAAAAGAAAACGTAAACCGCCATTAAGGAGACTGATTAAATAATGCACAATATGCCATCTTGAATATCCGCCCCGACGGAAGGCAGCGACCTCGGGGCAGGCAAAAATGTGTGGTCGCCATGGAAACGGAGCATCCTCGCAGCATCAAGACCCAAGACGACGCTGCCGTTGCTTGCGGTCTTTTCCACGCACCTGTCATGTATGTGTGGATTCAACTGAACGTGGAGCCCGCGATGGGAAACACGTTCCGTTCCAGTGATCTGTGTCCTTGCATGCATCTGGTAAAAGCATGCTGCTTTAATTCATGATAAATGCAATTTATTTCAGGGGTTAAAGGTAAAGGTACTTTATTTAGTCACACATACATACATGTACAGAGAAATTCATCCTCCACATTTGGCCCATCCCTGGGGGGCGGTGGGCAGCCACATGCGCAGCTCCCGGGGGCCAACTCCAGATTCTGAGCCAGTTCCTTGGCCAGGGGCAGTGACTGGAGCAGGTTAACTAGAACATGTTTTTGGTGGTGGGGGGAAAACGGAGTGCCCGGAGGAAACCGTCGCAGACACGGGGAGAGCAGAGGGGACCTGTCCGGGTTGGGATTCGAACCCAGGACCTTCAAGCTGTGAGGCAGCAATGCTAACCACTGCGCCACCGTGCTGCCCCATTTCTACAATAGCATTAGACCACCACACAATGTAGTTTAACATGGACACACACAATAATATTGAAATGTTCAAAATACAATGAATTGGGGGCCCATGGTGGCCCAATGGGTAGAGAGTGCGTCCCCCCAGACCATAGGTCGAGCAGTGCCGCTGGTTCAAATCCCCTATCCGGCTTTTCTGCAATGTCCCCTCCCCCCGACTCTTCATCCCAATTTCCGAATTAATCCTGTCACCATCTCTCAATAAAAGAATGAAAAACGGCATGTGCGCCCAAAAATAACTTTAAAAAATACAATGAATTAAATGATTTATAGAATTTCGTGAAAAGTTCTAAAACCTTCCAAATGTAATCCATCCAACTCCAGAATTTATCCTGGGTTTGAGAAGACATAGTCATCCGTACGAAGTGAATCGCTCGCGAACGCCACATCCCTGGCAGCGGCACCACAGACGGTCGTTGGTCGCCATGGATACCGGACGTTCTCGGCTCCATCCTCAGCTTCAGGACCATGACAAGATGGTGCTGGAATATTCGACACTCTATAGACATACACTCATCGCATAGTCAGCGCTGTATTCTCTCTCCGCTCCGATTCCTTTATTTTATTTTACTCGGTACGTTCGTTCCCCCGAGGTGGGCTTTCTTACTCTGCATTCGGGGGTCGTGGCGGGCGTAGGAACGTGGAGCATCTAGGGGGGGACGCGGCGTTGTGCGGGCGGTGTGTTCCTCTCTCCTCTCACCTCTGCCGACAACCAATGCTTTGAAATAAACGGTAATCTATGGAACATTAATTAATATATCAGTATCTCTGCTATGTTATTACTACAGGGCGATGCAGGGACTTAATTTAGAGATGTTATGAAGACATGTTGTGATATGCATGGCTAATCATGGCCGAGTCATTTGCTTTTTTTAAAGGGTGGTGGGCATTGATTTTGAAATCATTTTGTATTTGAGAATGCTGAATTATGGGTGCTTTTGGCAGAACACATCACAGTCTGCTACAATGATGCATTGTCATTGTACCGAGTAGCTCATAATGTACTAGAATTGTGTTATGTCTGTTACTAATGTTACATTATTACGACTGCATTTACATAGGCGGTCAGGGGGATCATGAATTAGCCTTTTTAAACGTTTACATATTGATGATGAATAAAAAAATGAAATTAATTATTTTTTACACATTTGCTACATCAATCTTAAAATTATTATTAGACTAAAGTGATGATTATTGTTAAAACAATGCTTTAAATAAAAATAAAAAAAACTCCATCCGGCTTCTTCAGGGATGAGCATAGAAATCCCGGCCGGCCTGACGGAGCTGCTGACCGGCTTTACTGTTGAGGTTCTCCGGGCCCGGCCCGAGGACCTGCTGGACTTCGCCCTCCGCTACTTCACCCAACTCAAGGACGACGCCAGAAGACATGAAGGCGGCGGCGTCACCACTGGCGGCGGTCGAGCGGCGAAGGAGGAAGGAGGAACCCTCGACGCGGATTCGACCGATCATCGCAGCAGCAGAGGAGGAGGAGGAGGGCCGCCCCGGAGCAGCAGCAGCAGTAGCGGCAGCAATAAAGCGGTTAATTTCTCCCGGGAAGAGATGACCCGGGACGGGAATATGATCCGGGACAACGACGTTCGGAATGATGATGAGGCGGAGGAGGATGGGGATGAGAAAGAGGAGGAAGACGGAGACGAAGACGAAGACGAAGACTTCGTGGGTAAGATTCAAACGGATGGTGATGTAGTGTTTACTGCTCCATCGGATGCACTCTATGCTACTGTCCACCGCCCGGGATACAGCCGTACATGTTAAAGATGTTCTATAAACTAGAATATGTTATAGATGTTTTATAAATTGAAGCATGACCCACGACAATACACATTGGAGGATATGGTTTCGACCAATATTACAGAAATGTCCGTTTTTCCCAAAATCCTGCCGGAAATTGACGCAGATATATGTGCTCAAATTAATCGCGATACTGATATATTTGCATGATATATTTCAGTTTAGGTGGTGATAATCGATGGATTGAAAATTACTTGCTGTATTTCTACTAAAACAACGCTTGTCTATAAATTGATTTGTGATCGCTTGCAGCAGCGGTCCGTTTCGATCCGCCCCGCATGATGCACTCGAAGCCTACCACCGCCACCTATAGAGAGTCTTTCCGCGACAGAGGCACGACGACGCCTCCTCCGCGGTGCTGATGCTGAGTGATGCTGCAACGTGCATTTTGAAAGCGCGGCTTTGGCGTTGCCTCCGAGGAGGGGAGCGATGGAGGGATGGAGAGGATGGTGACGGTGGGGATGGATGGATAGATGGAGGGTAAGAATAGAGGGAAACCCAATGGGCGCGTGTGCGGGGTGGTTTGAGTTGTGTACGCGCGCGGGGCCTGCATGCGCGTGTTCCCGTATACGATGAGCACGTGTGCCGCTGTGAGGAGGAGCATCTCTGTAGGAGATTATTGGGTTGCTTTGGCACCCACAGTCACACAAAGACACACACAGACACATACAGACACACACAGCACACACAGACACACACACACAGACAGACAGACAGACACACACACACACACACACACACACACACACACCCACACAATCACACTCACATACATACTATGGCAGGCGGATAGTGCCACGGGACACACAGATGCACACACACACACACACAGATACATGTTGTTTTTTTCCTGAGTTCACTGGTTGTGTCAAGGTGTTGAGGGTATGGTCTGGCCTCCCCATATACTGTCTAATGAAGGTTGGTATGTTGGGGCCCCCCTCCGAAACTCAGAGGTATTGGTAGGTATTAACAGCCTCGGCGGACGCAGGGAGAGACACTGGGGCCTTTGCATTCAGTGAGGCTGGTCTCTTGATCTCTTTCAGGCTCTTGTCGAGATGCTTTGTCGCATTTGTTGGATGCCCCGGGAGAAATCTTAAACACCACACACACACGATAATGTTATCATCCTTTACAAAACACATTAGCTTGTTTTTGTCACTAAATCGTCTTTGAAATGTGGAATGAGAAATGGCCATGCTTGTGCTTGTACTAAAGTATTAAAGTACTTAGTACTAAAGTATTAAAGTTGTTAGTACTAAAGTATTAAAGTACTAATGTGTCAACGTTCTCCACGTTTTCAGCTCCGGTCATCAACAGGTTCGTGAGACGAGCTTCAGGTGAGTGAATGAATTGATGGCCGATTAATCGATTATCAAAATAATGGTTAGTTTCATCTCTAAACCTTTTATCCGTGTGGTTCAACATTCCTTCTTCTCTCTGGGTCCAGTGTGTGCTGAAGCCTTCAACCCCGATGAAGACGAGGAAGAGAAGGAGCCAAGGGTGAGGAACACATGTCTTCATGTCTACTATAGTCAGAGATGGGCAGTAACTCACATTTACTCTGTTACATTTTTTTGTTTACTTTTGGAGTACTTGGTAATGCTTTACTTTACAGTATGGTACCTGGTAGCTACCTGGTAACTACAAGGTATTAATCATTTTTTACCAGGTAGATATACTGGGTAATTACATGGTAATACGAGAACATAAAATAAAGCGCTGCCGTACATTTTTCACTTTTACTCAAGTAAGTTTGAGGTCAACTTTTACTACGTTAACTTTTACAACTTACTGAGATGCCAGCAATTTGCTACTCGTTACATTAACTTGGCCTTTAGCGACACATATGTTGGCGTCTCTCTCTCTTTCTCTCTCTCGGGCGATTTTTCTCTCACTTTCTCTGTCTCTCTCTGTCTTTGTCTCTCTCGGGCGATTTCTCTCTCACTCTGTCTCTCTCTTTCTCACTCTCTGCTTCTCTCCCTCTCGGGCACTTTCTCTCTCTCTCCCTCTCGGTCTCTCTCTTGGGCGCTCTCGCTCTATCTCTCTCTCTTTCTCCCTTTTGGGCGCTCTCTCTGTCTCTCTCCCTCAGTACTTTCGCCACTTAAGTAACTTTTTTGTGGAGTACTTTTTACTTTTACTTGAGAAACTAGTTCCATGACTACTTTTTACTTGAGTAATATTTTGCTAAGGTAACAATACTTCTACTTAAGTACTTTTTTATGGCTACTAAGTCATTCATTTAAATGTGACTTTGGTCCAGTGTCATCAACACAAGTACAACAGCAGGGAGCAGCACAGTGGTGCAGTGGTTAGCATTGCTGCCCCACAGCTAGAAGGTCCTGGGTTCGAATCCCAACCCAGACAGGTCCTTTCTGTGTGGAGTTTACATGTTGTCCCCGTGTTTGTGTGGTTTTCCTCCAGGCATGCCAGTTTCCCCCAGCACAAAAAAAAACATGTTCTAGTTAACCTGCTCCAGTCAGTTCCCCTGGCCAAGGCACTGGCTCACAATCTGGAGTTGGCCCCCGGGCATTGCCACCGCTCCTCAGGGATGTGTTAAAGGCGGAGGAAGAATTTCACTGTACATGTATGTGAGATGAAATAAAGTACCTTTACCTTTGCACTTATCTGTTTCCAGGTAACCCATCCCAAAACAGACGAACAGAGGAGAAGACTGCAGGATGCTTGCCGGAACATTCTCCTGTTCAAGAACTTGGAGCCAGTGAGTGCAGAGTGTTGTGTTTTGTGAATTTCAAACTGCTTCTGTTGTTATTACTAACATATATACATTTTTTTTTTATTTCAAAATGGAATCCTTCAACTATTTCTGTCTTTTGTCTGCAACAAGAAGAAATAACGTTGTCAACGTTTAATGATGTTAAGATGTACAACTAGACTACAACCGGAGAAGAACACTAAAGCCCAATTCGCACTGTCATTGAATTACATGAGGACCTCTGGTAATTCACAATTACCCCCTGACGTCTGTGTTATTTTGTCGCGCATTCTGACGGGATTAGTAAAACCCTGTCGTTTGCTCAATTTAAAGACATTATGACGCATGTGCTTATTATTTCGCAAATCACTGACATCGCGCACGAACGAACGAAACTCGGACGTCCTCCACAATTACCAGAGGTCCATAGGTAATATGGACCCACCCAGGCCCCTGCCCCGGATATTGATAGGTATTTCGCACACTGATCTCATCCATAGTAAGCCGTGAAGGACTATCCCAAGGCCGGAGCAAATGTTTTTCAACAGCAGATCTAAATGACCCTGGTGAGTCAAGGACAGCCATACACAGTAAATGTTGCAGTGTTAAATCAACACTTAAAGAGTTAAATTTAACACTGTGTCTGAGTGTATTTGGTCCTTATCAGATTTGGTGTTAAATTAACTCTTTCCATAGTGTTTAACTCCTCTTAAAATGAACTTAAAATTGACTAAATAATTAACTCCGGCACGTCTGTGAAGGGACGGGCGTCTGCATCTGAGCGGATGAAGGCCGCGAGGGCCTGCGACGCGGTGAGTCGGCAGCGCCGATGCGACCCAAACCACTGGGCTCCGAGCCGAACCTCGGTCCGTGTCTCATGAGTCACGATGCAATGAAAATGGCGGTCTTTAAAGTTTGAGAGAAGATGAGGAAGGTGGGCTTTGGGCGGGGCTTTGTAGAGTCTAATTGACACAGTGCCTTGTAACTCTGCAAATTAACACCAACACTAGTAAATATTCATCTCTCTCTGTTGTTGTAATAACTCTGAAAGAGTCAATTAACTTTGACACTGGATATTTAACACTGCAAAATGTACTGTGTAGAAGCAAGGGAGAGGAACTATTTAATGCAGCTGAGCAGCACTGATTCCTGGAGCAGCTGTGCAGCTATTCAACCAACAGACGAGTTCGGCGGGTAGTTCCGGTTAGGCTGAACGTCTGGTTGTGATGTGTTTTTGACTATCTTTCAACAGGTCTACTCAGCGTCTACTCACTTCTTGCGTGACCCGTACAAACTCTCCCCACGTCTGTGCTGATTGGTTGATTGATTCAGTACCGACGGCAACCCTGATTTTTCCAGACCCAATGGAAGTGTCTAGTGATGTGCGATGTGTGGACGATGGGTTGGTTCTGGCTCGCCAGGCTACATAAGAGGATGGATAAAAACACACAACTTCAAATGAAGTCACATTTTTCTATCAAGTCAATTATTGCACTTTTTTTTGACTGTCTGACAAATAGAGACAGATCTCATACAGTCCCATGGTCAATGTGCAAAGATGGGCAGTTACAATTTTTATGTGTACTTTTTTACTTTTGGAGTACATTTTTCACAAGTTGTTTTCTACTTTTACTCAAGTACATTTGAAGTGAAAAAACAACTTTTTGCTAAGATGTCAGCAATTCGATACTTATTACATTAACTTGACCTTCAGCGACATCAGTTGGGAACTGTTGGCACATATTGATGCCATATCACGCTCTCTCTCTCTCTCCCTCTCGAGTGCTCTCTCTACCTCTCTCTCTCAGTCTCTCTATCACTCCAGCGCTCTTGCGCGTTCTCTCTCACTCTCTCTGACTCTATCTGACTCTCTCCCTCTCAGGCACCTTCTCTCTCGCTCCCTCGCCCTCCCTCTCCGGCGTTCTTGCCCTCTTTCTGGCGTTCTCTTGGTCTCTCTCTCTTTCGGTCTCTATCTCTCTGTATGTTTTGAAAAGAGAAATTGTCCGATTTTTGTTTTTGTTACAGGTTTCGGTGGTAGTTGTTTACAACTACCATTGAACATGCAATATAGAAGTTAGGATGTGTGGATGCATGTTAAAGGTGCGTGCTTGGTGGTACTGGATACAATGCCTACTGGTATTAAGCCCAGGGAGAGTATAGGAACTCTCACCATACGCCAACTGGGCATTAAGCCCAAGGAGAGTGTTGTGGACCTCTCACCGTACGCCAACTGGGCATTAAGCCCAAGGAGAGTGTTGTGGAACTCTCACGATACGCCAGAGATCCTGGCCGAATAACGTGAGTAAGGATTGGACTCACGGAGATAATTTAGCTCTAGGTAGATGAACCGTAAAAGCGACTCTGTGGGGAACCAGCTAGCCTCATATACACAGATGGAATTCGTACGAGTGTATTTGTGGCTCGAGATGGCCACAACTCGCAGAGTGTGATAAGCATTTGCTAGCCGGCCCCGAAGATGGGACTACGGAATGTTTTGAGTCGCTAGTTACAGTTTGTTGCTGCTAGAGAGAGCTACGCACAACAGATGGGAGTAAAAGATCGTATTAACACATAGACTCCCGACTGCCGACCAAAACTTCCTTGTGACTCCGTCTGCGCCTTAAGGACATAGCGCCCTCTAGTCGCAAATCCCAGGCAATAGTGAGTGGCGCAAGAGCGCCACCTGTGACAGTTTTTACGGCAACTCTGTATTTTCGCTACTTAAGTAACTTTTTGTGGAGTACTTTTTTACTTTCACTTGAGTAACTTTTTGGATGACTACTTTTTACTTTTACTTGAGTAATAATTTGCTGAGGTAACAATACTTTTACTTGAGTAATTTTTATGCCTACTCTTCCCATATCTGTGTCACAGGAAGAGATCTCTGAGGTCCTCGACGCCATGTTTGAGAAGTTAGCGGTGAATGGAGAACACATCATCGACCAGGACGATGATGGTGACAACTTTTATGTTATTGAAAGGTAACAAACTCTTTTATTTCATTTTTTGCTCCACCACATAAGTTGCCAAGAGTTAACTCTCCAGATGTCAGCAATTAGCTACTCGCTACATTAACTTGGCCTTTAGCGACACCCGTTGGGAACTGTTGGCACATATGTTGACGTCATATCTCTCTCTCTATTTCTCTCTCTCTCTTGGTCTCACTCCCTCTCGGTCTCTCTCTCCATCTCGGGCGCTCTCTCCCTATCCCTCTCAATTACATTTTGAAAAGAGAATTTATTTTTTTACTGATTTTTTTTTACTGAAGTGAGTCTCTCGCTACTTAAGTAACTTTTTTGTGGATTACTTTTTAACTTTTACTTGAGTAACTATTTAGATGACTACTCTTTGCTTTTAATTGAGTAATATTTTGCTGAGGTAACAATACTTTTATCAAGTAATTTTGTATAGCTACTCTGCCCATACCTAATCATTACCAATGGCAATAAACTTCATTCAGACTCTGAATGTAATGGTTACAGCTCTAATGTATCTCCACCTGTGTGTGTGCCTCCAGTGGAACCTTTGACATCTTCATGGACGTGGACGGTACCGAGGCGCTGGTCGGCTGCTATGAGAACCAGGGCAGCTTCGGGGAGCTGGCCCTCATGTACAACACCCCCAGGGCTGCAACCATCGTGGCCACCTCCCTGGGGGCGCTCTGGTGCTTGGTGAGTGGATGTCAAACGGTTGTTGAACTGACAGTAATAGGCTGCACAGACAATTTCCGTAGTCAATCGACTGCTTTATATGGTCCACGATACCATTCAGATCATGTGAGATGTTCTGATATCTTTTGTAGTGAATATTTCGTGCACCTTCATCATCAGAGTGAACTAATGATGTTTACTGTGATCGCACCTTTAGGACCGGTTAACATTCAGGCGGATCATTGTGAAGAACAATGCCAGGAAAAGACGTCTGTACGAGGCCTTCATCGAGACGTTACCACTGCTCACATCACTGGAGGTACGCTAACATATAAACCACTTCTCCACTACAAACAAACCCAGGGCGCATCTCAGTTAAGTTTAGTTCAGTCAAATGGGAACGTGTTCCCACTGTTTTTAACACGGCCACGAAGGGATGGCTGCATTTTTAAAAACTCAATTTTGATACACCAGTGCTCACCCCCACCCCTGCGTGTGTGACGCCCCTCCCTATTAACACATTAATTCACAACACTTTGCTGTGTCCACTGTTCAGCATGTACGTTAGGGTTTTGGGGGGGGGGGTGTTCTATTGATGCCTGCCAGACTGGAGCCACGTTGTGTCACCCCCTCAGAGCGACCAGCAAATGTGGCCACTGACGGCCACATTCCAGAACCATATCTGAAATGGGTCCTGAAACTTGGTGTGGCCTGGCCGATTTGCACTCATGGAGACGCGATTTTTGGGGTGGATGTGCATGTGAACTGCGCCTTGCTGCCCTTAAGTAAGCCCATGGAAAAGGGGCTTTATTATAAATTATCTTCTTACCTTCCTTGGCTCTTAAATATTCTTTACAGTGACTACAACACTATTTTTTTTTCCATCCCTAAATAGTAATCATATTTCTGTCAGAACCATTTTCGTCTAGAAACACAACAGAAGATTAAGAAGCAGCTCTTTTATTGAAATTAGAATTATCTTGGTGGTATGGCTCTATTCGGAGGAACTCCCCTATTTCCATGAGTACCATGGAAAAGCACTAATTCAGGGAGCAGCAGTAGTGTAGAGAATTTTCACCCTAGCACGCAGGGTGAGAAGGCAGCAGTAGTTTAAGGGATTCTCATCCCAGCACGCAGGGTGAGATAGCTAACCCCCCATGAACAGAGCTGAGCGACGTGACAAGAGAACATGTGACATTATACACAACACTTTTTCCATCTTGGTTAGGTGGAGCAGGGTAAGGTGGTGGGTAGCAAAACAAAACAGTGCGCGGTTTAGGAGTGGGTAGAATTTATAAGGCGTGCCAAAGCTATCCGGCCAATCGCTAGGGGAGAGAGTTAATCATCTGACGGGATACTCCTGGATCAATTAGGAATGAATGAAGGGGAGGACAGCAAGCTTCTTAACTATCATGGCCTGCCAGAAATTATGTTTGTTCTTTAATGAGTGCCTGCTTGTCAACAGGTATCAGAGAGAATGAAGGTGGTGGATGTCCTCTCCACCAAGGAATACGATGATGGACAACAAATAATTGCACAGGTAAACATTGGTTACTTTTAGCGCCCATTGATTGATAGAGTCAGAGATGGCAAGTAAGGAAAGTACAAATACTTAAGTACTGTACTCAAGTACAATTTTCAAGCATCTGTACTTTTAGAAGTACTTTTTTCTGAGTACTTTTTTACTTCTACTCAGTATATTTTCAACAAGAATGTCAGTACTTTTTTTTTTTTACAACAACATGGT
>OMKY01117755.1:0-11647 GCA_900302395.1 Bregmaceros cantori | reverse complement strand
CCCCCCCCCCCCCCAAAAAAAAGTGTCCCCAAGAGATAATTGATTTTGAACTTTTTCTATGAATCTAAGCATCCTACTTTTATTTGGGGATGATAAAAAATAAAGAAAATTAAACATCATCTTTATGTATTTTAATTTTGTTTGGTTGTATTATTATTAATTTTTTTTTTTTTTACTAACTAAACATTCTTCTAACATTCTAAAAAATATTCAGTATGTTCACAGATGCGTTGGCTACTACTTGGGTGAATTTGGTTTAAATCCACTTAGGCCGATGTTTTTTGAAAGTCCAAGCCGACTGGGAGCCCCTTAAAACGGCTTTAGTCACTCATTTCAAATGTGTTTACACCACCTTAGAAAAGCCATAACTTATGGCTTTCTGGTCAAGAAGGTATTGTAGCTGGCCCACACATTTTTCAAATATTCTGAAAAAATGGAAGACCGTGGCTCGCACATATGCGACGCTCGGATAGTGAGTGTTAATGTCTGTGATGGTTGCTCCTTCACATGAGTAGATGATGGTGTCAGTGAGAGATATATGACGTTTTCATCTTTTGGGGATTTTTTTTTGTGGATGTTCTTCTGTGCCTGCAAGCTTCTGTGTTGGTTGTTTGTGATAGTGTGATTGAGCTTGCTGATTTGATTTTGCGTGTGCTTTTCCTGTGATGGAGGTGTTGTGATATTTTTCTAGGGTGGTCTGTCGACTGAGAGTGGCAGCTTTCTTGATCAGCTGTAGTCTTTTGTTGTTTGGAGTGGGTTTAAGCCGCTTCGTTAGCACCCCATGGGTGGCCACAAGTGCAAGAATTTTGAAAAAACTGTGCGCGGACCCTGGAGGCAGCAGAATCTTCACCGCGACTATTAGACCTCCTATGGGCTTGCCAGATAGTACCTTGGTCCTGGGAATAGCAGCACTGCACCTAGGACGTTCAGCCAGTTGGTGGTTCTACCAAAACACACTAGTTGCATAGCCCAGAGCTAACATGCACTTCGACGACCATACCCAACAAAGTTGGAACTAAACTTACAAGTGACCAAGTAGTTGTCAATGCGACTGAGAGTAATAATACTAAAACCAGAGGGATTTTCCCGTTTAAAATACAATGGTCATTCATCAAGGGAAAAGCCTAGCTAAGAATAATGACTGCATAGGAATAAAGTTGACATTCTTTATTCAAGGCAACAACAGGGGCGGTAGCTCCCCAAATACAAGGCACACACGTCAAAGGTTTTAGTATTTACATCAGCAAAGCACAGCAAAACTTGGTTATTGGCAAAGCCATTGTCTTTTACTCTTATTGCATTGTATGTGTGTAGGGACGCAACCAATTGATACGATGTGGAAAACAACCACAAACATTAGGGGATTAGTGAACAACAATTCAACAAACAGTTGTTAGCAGCACACAGTGACATTAGCTCATCCTGGGGCTCTTTAACAGCATAATATGCACTTAAACACATTACTTCAATCCAACAATGCCCATAATGAACAGGCAATGGTGCAAGTTCAGAAAATCATTTATATTGGGTTGTCACCGCGTGGTTGTCTCAAACATTGGTAGTTTGGCATTGTGTTTTAACGCAGATAGCAGTTACAGGTACGTGACACGATCGCACAGTGGAGGAAAACAATGGGTTGCGGGGTATCTACCTGGTCCAGTTGGGTGGTGGTCGTGACAGTGTCCAGCCACTAATGCAGGCTCCCCAAACCACCGAAAAGTCTGTGCTTAAATACGGTACGGAGCGGAGAACGCAGTCAGAGGCGCTCCCTGCGCACCGAGTCCTTGCGCGGCCCCACTCAGCGGAGCCCCACGCTCCCAGTGCTGTCATGTCCAGCTGGGGCACTGGTAGTGGGCGATAATCCTCCCACAGTAAGTACAATTATTTTGTAATATATTTGTAAAGAAAGGCAGGCACCTGCTACAGTGTAACACAGGCATGGGCAACTGATGGCCCCCGGGCCACACACGGCCCACACCCCCAATTTGTGTAGCTCGCCAAGAGACTAGAGAGTGCGCCAATGCAAACTTTAGCGGGCCGGATCGCTTCTGTATTAGCACAGACGTCAAATGTAATCATCCATTATGCGTGGCGCCAGTAGTGTGCTTGCGTCACTCAACAAGTGTATTGCAGGTTAGTGCTGTTGCGTGGTGCATCCCACTGTAGAATACCATTGACGTTCTGCATCTCGCATCCTGCCGGTTCCCAGATAGTTCTGTTTTTTTTTTAATGTTGGTAAAACAAAATCGAAATACAAAATAATCAACTGTAATTAAACATATTTGTATTGACACCAAGTCATGGCTACTAGCAGTGCCAAAAAATGAAAACTTGACAGTGAAAATTGCACTTTTCAGCCAAAATGGGAAGAAGAGTACATCTTCACCGAATGTATATATAGCAGATCAAATCAAAAGTAGCTAAACAGCAGCACTTTTTCACCAAAGCTACCACCTGTCAATTGTCTGCGGTCACAGCATCATATGATGTGGCACTTGAACTTTAAGATTTCAAATGACTTTTTGCACTTGAAGCACATGTTTTCTTTGTTGTTTCTTATTAAGAACATGTTAAAATGCATTAATATGGGGCCTATGGTCTGGGGGACGCGCTCGGCCACCGCGCGTCCCCCAGACCATAGGTCGAGCAGAGTTTCGATTCCCCTGTCCGGCTTTTCTGCAATGTCTCCCGCCAACTCTTCGTCCCAGTTTCCAATGTAATCCTGTCACTATCTCTCTCAATAAAGAATGTAATAATTAAAAAAAAATGCATTAATATGAAGAAAATCAATGTATGTCGGTGCAATAAACGTAAAGACATTGAAGTGAGTTCTTGTTTAGAGTCATTTGTAGTGGCTTTCATATCCAATTATTTGAATTGCGAAGTACTGTACTTGAGTACATTTTTCATGTAACTACTACATATAGAAGTATTTATAATACTGACGACTTTATACTCCCTGTACATTTCCAACACAAATATCAGTACTTTCTACTCCTTACTTTCCGAAAACAGGCATATTTTGTTTGTGCCGTTGTGACATCGATCTAGAACTATTAACATGAGGGAATGGAGGATAATGTAACAAATCTGGGTATTTTTGCCTTCTCTGATTATGTTTGTAAGCCATTATGTTTGGATATAATTCATGTGTAATATCTGGTACATGGCTGTAACAGCAGCAGAAGATTTTCTGTGAGCCTTCAAAGTTGACTGAAAGTGACAGCAGGAAAATACATGGAATTTATAGTTGAGTTGACTTAATGTTATAGACACTGGAGGTTCATGCAGAGTAGTCAGTGAATCTGTCAGAATGGCAATCTACCATGGGCAACACCACATGGGATTCTTGGAATAAAAGCATGAATAAAGCTACACATGCACACACACACACAGAACTACATGAAGGCACACACAGGCACACAAAATCACAAACACAAACTCACACACAGATGCACACAAACACACACACACACACACATGAATGCATGCTGCAAGGCTATCGTGGGAATACCATGAATAAAATGGGATGAATAAAATTGCTTGGAGGAAATGCAATTGTGTTATTTCACACAGACACACACGCGCGCATGAGACATTTTCTTGGCCCAAAACACCACATTCTCTCCCTGGGCACGACACTCTTTAATGAGTTGTGTGTGTGTGTGTGTGTGTGTGTGTGTGTGTGCCTGTATTCATGTCTAGCATTGGGGTCTCCTGATAGTATGACTGGGGACTTCCTCCTCAGTTGTATCACACTTGCATGCATGCCAGAGGTTTAATCGGATATATACACTGTCTGCAGATTTTATGACTTTAAAAAAAGTAATGTCTTACACTTTGAAGTTACACAAGTTGAATAAGTGACAGCTGTGGTCAGGGCTTGAAAACGGAATTATTTTTAAAACGTTCCATTCTGAATGGTTCAGGCAGGCCTATGTTTAACGTGTTCGTTCTCGGAACCGTTCCACTACCAAAATATCGGTCCTGAACCAGTTCGGAACGCAAACATTTTGGTCGTTCTTAAAGTTCTTTATAGTGTGCAATGTTAAGTTTAGATAAAGTTTATACAAAATATATTTGGTGGGCTTTCAAACTTCAGTGCAGCCATATTAATGTGAAAACTGTGTTTAAAACGCTATTACGTTTGCTCCCTTGCCTGTCCACAAGATGGAGTCCCAGATGCATGGGGCTTGACGACTGACAGTGAAAGTGGACAGAAAGTGTCCCAGAAAGAGGATATGTTCAAATATATAGAGAACAAATTAAAAAAAAAATGTTTTTAACCCGTTTTGTGGATTTCATAATGTTCAGTTTCTGTTCCGGAACAGTTAAAGAAATCTTTTTTCGTATACGTTTTCGCTCCTCGTAAAATTCTATTACATTTCTGTTCGTTTTCAGCTCTCGTTTCCGTTCCTTGAACCGGTTCATAGCCTTGGCTGTGGTAGAGAACACTGCACACGATTGCCATCCTGGGCTTCCCCTGCATCGTGCTACAGCGGTAGCGCCTGTGCAACGCATTCACTGACCCTCGCTCGACCAGCACTACAGCTGCCTGCCACGTCTCTTCACGGCAGACCAGGAGTCATTGGAACTACTGACGCAAGACAAATCGCGAAGCTCTGCTGGTTCGAACACTTATTAAACTGAGCCTTATCTATTAACTTTTTAAGCATTTTATATATTTCATACTGGACTGGGTCTGACTGGTGGGATGTAAATCTTGTTTGTCTGTATTGTAGATTGTTGATTATGTCCACAACAGTGGCCCCAACCATGCCCACCATGTATTACGTGATAATATGGCTTATCTATGTATGTAGATAATTACCACAATTACTGTAATAACATTACATGTATTCTGTGCATGTGATTTGACCCAGAACACGGACATGAATGTTTAAATGGTGAGCGGAGCTTTCATCAATTCAACACTTGCATTATTCAGCAGAGCGCCTATATTATATTGCAGTAATATCCGGGCCCAACGCCACAGCCGAACACAGCCCGGGAAGTGAAAGTACAGTACACCAAAATCATTCAGATGGCCCGGCGGTAACTAATTAATTCAACTGCAAGAGGTCACAGAGTCGTTATAGAGACATGGCTTGGAGCGCCCCACTACATATTGTACATTTCCACTGTCAACGCAATCCTTGGGCGTCAAGCTTAAGTGAAACCAAATTCAGCTCGTTTTACAGTAACACATTACTTTGTAATGACTTTTTCACTTCGAAAATGTGAGTATTGGTAAAAGTTATTAAATTGTGTGTTGCATTCAGCTACTGAATATATAAAAAGAAAAAACTAAGGATGATTAAAATATTTGAACTTTGATAGTTCAAGAAGAATGTAGTTTAATTTTGTTACTCTTAAGAGGAGTCTACAATCAGTACCTGGATTATTTGTGGTTACACTGAGTAATTCAATGCTATTTAAACCGCAATTTCTTTTAAAGCGCTGTTTGTCATTATTTATTGAGAGTTGGTGACAGGATTAAATCGGAAACTGGGATGAACAGTCAGGGGAGACATTGCAGAAAATCCGGAGAGGGGATTATAACCCGTGGCATTGCTCAACTTGGGGGCGGGGGGGGGGCTCTCTATAACCACTCTGCCACCGCACCCTCATTCAAACCGCAATTTGAATTTGTCATGTGTTGTTTCCCCGGTTCATCGTGGGTTGCTATAATAGATTTGCCGCAGGTGTATTCCGACGTCCAGTTGAACAACCAAGATACATTTGTCGACAAGTCCACATGTCTGCTGCAGTCGCTTGCTGATTGACACATGTTCAACCATTCAGGTAGGAGGACAGAGAAAGAGTATAGACAAACATCACAGCAGCCGTTTCTGTATGTGTCTGTGTGCATGCGTGTGAGTCACAACCCGCGCACCGTGCGCCAAAGGCTGGAGCCGGGTGTTCATGGCATGGCGCCCACTGGCATGCATTCTCCCACATTGCGCACACTCTCTCCCAGAGGCAGCAACTGCCGCAATGTATTTGTTAATTCCAATCAGCCACATGTGCCAATTATTTATTTTCTGATATCACGGTGTAAAACTTTAATTTAGAAAGAATGCTGTTGATTTGAGGCAGCTGTTGTTCCTACAAGCTGAAAATGTGCTATTCACGGAAGCTGTATCGGAAAAGAAAAGAGAAAGACAGAAAGAAAAGTAATAACTACAACAATAATAATAATAATTTAATAATGAGAGATGGAGAGTTAAATTGTCACACAAATACTTATACTCTCTTGGGTGCTGTCGTCAGAGACTGGGGCAACATTGGCGTTTGTGGGCCTGAATCACAGCTCAATGTATTCGAGTTGAGCATACGGCTCGGATGATTTGGTGTGCACTCAGGCCCGCTTGGAGCTTTAATAGCTACCGGGACAACTCAAAAACCAGTTCCATCTCGGTTCAACGGAGACAGACCCGGGATATCTGGCTTGGGGGCATATCAGTGAATGAAGAAGATGCACCACTCCTAAGCATACATATAGATGAGTTTACGTGCGTAACACTGGGGGCAGTCATTTTGTCCTGCGCTTCTTCAGGTCACTTCCTGTGCCTATATGTATGTATAAGTCTTTTAGAAGGCGGTAGGTGGACACCAAAACACACAAAACGCACACCAGTTAAAAATCCGACCACTAGATGTTGATCTGTGACCAGTTACACATCACTCTCCTTGCTTCGTTAACCTTTTTGTGTAAATATTGCTGAAATACAGTCAAAATCCTACTTGAAGTTACTCACCGAGTGGTCACATCTGGACCAATAGGTTGGCTGCTTCTACTAGTACTTCCAAAAGGAATGAGACAATGGAACGGGTTGAACTGATTATTAAATCATGCGTTTGTGGGTCACAGATCCGCACAATAACATTTGGGTGAGGAATAGCACCACCACAATTTTTTAATAACCCTGTAGGTGTGTGCTCCCACCGAATAGATATGTTGAAAAATAGCCAAATACATGGCAAGTAAATGACACCGGAAGTGACGTTCAGAGACTGGAAGTACCCCCAAACTCCTCTACAGGAAACAGGGGATAAAAAAGGGATGTGAATGGATGTATCAACTAAAATGTCGAAAGGTTCACATTTCCCTTTGGAAACATTACTGTTTCCAAAGGGAAATCCAGTTTGCATCAGCATTTTTAAAAATTGTAAAAGACAACACAAGGTACAGCACATATTATAAGATCCACACAGCAACAAACAGCTCCAGACTCTGACCATAATTGAGTCACATCAGAAATGCAGTATGGCCCTACCTCTTGTGACTAATAATTGCTAATTGTTCGAACACAATTGCTGTACTCCAATTAAATTTATCTAGAGCTGAAGTTAATGTAGTCTGTTATTCCCGCAAACAGTGTGAAAAGACCATGTCCAAGTTATGTATGCATCCTATGAACAAAGACACTCAACTGCAAGCGCCTTGATTCCACAGAAAGAAAAAAAAACATTCCTCTCAGTCTTCCTCTGTTTGAGCGTGAGGCCGGTCTGCTTCATTGCTCTCTGAGCTGGTGCTGCTGGTGTTGCGGTCTGTGGGGACTTTGCTCACGCACACACACGGGCGTGCATCCGTCCAAGGTGATACACTAACAAGGCCTGCCAGCTACTGTGAATTATTGCCTGAGAATGATCAACACCCTGGAACCAGTTTTAGTAAGTTAGGGGACGGAATGACTCCGGTATTCATGTGCTTTGTACTCCGTTCAGAGAGAGGAAGAGGGGGAGGATAGAGAGATAGAGAGAGATTAGTCAAAAGAGTTATGTTTGTATGGCTGGGTGTAATGAGCTAAAAACTACAGAAAGAAAGGCAGAGGAACAGCCTAAAATGATTATGATTGTTTCAACCTCAACTGAAACTCAGCAGTGTTAGTTGGTCAACCTGGACACAGTGTGGTTATCAAGATGACATCACAATTGCATGAAAGAAAGAAATTAAAAACATTGGCATAAAAAGCAATTCCACCAGAGTATGTTTGTGAATTTTTCCGCCTGGATCAACAAAATAAATAAACACATTTAATTAAAAAATAAAAATCTAATGTTGAATCAATGAGCAAACTTGTGTCTTAACTATCAGAAAAAAGTAGTCGTCAGCATCTTATCTTTATTTAATAGATACAGGTGCATACATTGTGCTGGATCAGCACGCACCATATAGATATCCATTTTATGTGGACAATATTAAAGGTGTCTTTGCAATATTAAAGGTGTCTGCAAATTAGGCCGGTGATGAGCTGTGCATGTCATTACGATTGTGATTAGTTGAACCGCTGCCAGGCTCACCAGCTTGGTAGCTTTATCCAGAGCCCTGTAGAGATTGTAAAGCTGCATGGGCCTCGTACGTGACAGGATCATTTGTAGTCCATCTCTTGTCATATACTATATATAAATGAATATTCAATATTTTATGTGTTTTTTGTTAGAATAAAGAAATAATAAATACACATAATAAAGCAGGAAATGGGTGGAAAAAAATGCTTTTGTGTTTCCTTTTTGGGCGGCACAAGCACCATTTTTTTTTCATTCTTTATTGGGAGAGATAGTGACAGGATTAAATTGGGGTGAATAGTCAGGGGGAGACATTGCAGAAAAGCCGGAGAGGGGATTAGAACCTGTGGCACTGATTGAGCTACCCCCTACCGCGCCCCCACTATTTTTCTGTTCCTTATGGATTTTTGGTCTCAAAATGGCTTTCCACAACCAATGAATATTTTAATGTCATTCGCTTTCAAACCGCTTATTTAAATATGCAAATATATCCATCATTTTTGGATGGTAAGTGCCCTTTTGTAAGGCTGAGGAACCCCCATGGAAACCAGACAGCCAAGTAGGCACAAAAGGGAAAGGTGGTGCCATTGCAGGTTCTCTATTTTAACTGCATGCATTGTCAGTTTGATGTTCATCTGGAATGACTAGTGTCTGGGAGTGATAGTAGTCTTGCTAACGAGACACTTACTAACAAGAACTGCTTTAATGAGGTCTGCATTACAACACTTATTTTTGTTTCATGTAGTCGTCAAAGACTACATTAAACGTGAAGCAATATATCTGATTAGTATTCTGACCCATATAGAGTGATCTCAACTTATGTACCATTCAATGTTCAAATTGATAAAATATGACTAGTGATGCCAGCATGAGCCCAAGTCACACTGGACTTTTATTACCTATGGACCCCTGGTAATTCGGAGTAATTGCGGAGGACGTCTGTGTTTCATTTGACGTACGAATATGCAATGTCAGTGATTTGTGAATCAATAATTACACTGCAAGTTACCAACTGTGATTCGGCGAAACACCACAATATTTTGAATCCTGAATTTGTTTAACTTTGTTAATAGACACAGACACACGGGCGTGTGTGTGTGTGAGAGTGAAGTCTGTGTATGTGTGTACACGTGTGGGCAAGCAAAAAGACAGCACATTCGTCATAATGTCTTTTAAATTGAGCAAAAGACAGGCTTTTACTAATCCTGTCGGAACGCGCGACAAAATAACACAGACGTCAGGGGGTAATTGTGAATTACCAGAGGTCCCCACGTAATTCAATGGCAGTGTGAATTGGCCTATAGTTATAGTTTCAGAGTCATGGCCCACAGCTGTGTATCTAAATAATGTCCCATACTGTGCAACCAATAAAACACTGCATGCAAAGTGAGCGGTCAAATAAATCACAAGCAAATTGAAAATTATAGTAGAGTATACTTTCCCTTGTTACTAGGAGTATGCCCAGCTCAAGCACTAAGAACGTATTGACACATGCCCTTGTTGCACCGGTACCAACAATAATTCCTAGTCTGTGACTTGCTCATTGACAATGGCAATAAAGATGATTATGATTCTTATAAAGCATGACACAATTACACACATTTTTGTTGTTGTTGTTTTTTTAAGTTATTTTTTCCGGCGTCAGCGCCATTTTTCCATCTTTATTGGATAGTATTAGATTAGATAGGAAACTGGGTTGAAGAGATCGGGGGTAGACATTGCAGACAAGTCGACGAGCGTAGTCGACGAGCGTAGTCGAACTCGCGACACCGCGGACGCTGCGGTAGACGCAGCGCCGCTAACATGAATGGGGACGCGTTAGGTGCGCTGTCCATAAACCCTTGGCCAACGCGGACGCCCACAAACATTGTTTTATGTCTGGCAAGTCACATGAACGTGATTAGTCTGCAGTTCACAAGGGGAGGATGTTCGAAATGCTATTTGGGATATTTTTTTTATTCTACACAGAATCTGTCCATGCGTGCCCACCTTTAACGCAGCCACCTGCTTTTCTGACCTTTTCTTTTTCTAGTTGAACTTTAACTTCTTAACTTCACTTTGATATATGGTACACGTGTCTGCAGTGCAAAATAGTCCATGGGCCTTCATACATAAGAACTGCAGAGAAAATAATTGGTGCCCTACTACCCCCTGTCCATACGACAGCCCTGGCACCTCCCAGTTTTCAAATGTCTTTTAAAGACACACTACTGCTCTCTGGCTTTTGGAAGTGTGGTATTTTATTTTATCTATTTAAATCAAGAAATATTTCAATTGGCGTGTGACATATGTCTTGAAATGTTCTTTCTTTGTCAAACTCACTTTTATATGAAGAGCTTACTAAGAACATATGGCACAGGTAACCAGGGCAACAAGTATTGCCTAGTGGGCAGGTCCACAACAGTGTCCTAATCACATAGCGTTATCTTAATGGCAAATACACACTGATGTATTAAACGGATAGCATACCAAAAATTCAAACTGAAACTGAACTGCAAAGTGGGCAAGACAGACGCAACAAAAAAAATGTTGTGTAACCAAACTAAAGCAACTAAAGATGTTGTGTAATAAAACTAGTTGTTTAGTTGTGTTTAGTTGTTCCTATCGGTCCATGGGGCTAATCCAGGCTAACAAAGTATTGTTGTGAGGAGCGAATAATAACCTCTCAGGATGGCGCGGGAGGCGATTAAACACGCGATGCGTTCGGCAGGTTGTACGTGTGTGTGCGCTCACCTCACAAGCCGTTGATTGGGAGGGTGATGGAGGGGTGATGGCGGGAACAGGTGATGCGCCGTGTCCGGGCACCCGAGTTCTTCCCCAGTAATCCGGAGATATCGGTGGAGATCGCGTGATGATCCCACCGATGATGGATAATGAAAAGTGAACACTAAATCCCACCCACGCTAATCGCTATACTAACTAAGTCCCTACGCTACGCTAACTAAACTATCGCTAAACTAGAAATACTTGCTGCTTCGCTGTAGATGACGATCTTTCGTCGGGGAGTCGTCCTTCGTCCAGGTCCACGGGTTGGTTTAGAGGCACGGAATAAATCAACGTAGCTGCTTGATTACCCAACATGGTAGACGGAAGACGAACTAGAAGACTGGCGGAGGGCAAAGCGCGCGCTTCCAGGTAGATGGACATCTCGCGACAGCTGCCGTCGGAACTCCCGCGAGATTTGACTGATAGGGGAATTAACTAGAAAATCTCTCCCACAACACTGCCCCCCTTTTGGACTGTTGAGTCCCTTCAACAGTGACTGAACTGAACTGGAGTCCTGAACATGGACGAACAAGGAATGGGTCGCTAACTAGTAGGGGACCTAGCGACCCTAAATCAGGCCCTACGTTGG